>PVLC010035494.1:0-16318 GCA_004027655.1 Graphiurus murinus | reverse complement strand
ATAAATAAATAAATAAATAAATAAATAAATAAATAAATAAATAAATAGAATTTATAATGCTTGAAAGGTTCTAAGCTGCCTTGGTTCTGTTCCAAAGAGGGTAAGATATACACATTCTCCCTGAGCCTGGTCTGTCCCTGCCCCTCAACCATAATCAATGTCCCTAGCCTTTGAGAGACAGTCTTAAAAATAAAGGAAAAGACAATCACACCACAAGGCTGTCTAAAACTCTTTGGCAGCTGCCCTCAGAGGATGCCATTCTCTGATATGACACACACGGACTTCTGGACCATCCCGGCTCAAACCACCACTCCCACCCAACCACTCCAACCACCAGCCTACGCTTCTGTGACAACCACACTAGACCTTGAAAATTTCTGAACAAGCCACATTGTTTGAAATTCCAAGTCTTTGTAACTGATGGATTTTCTACCCTGGATAGGACTTTCCCACTTTTCCCTGTCCATCTAGAGGATTCCTAGCAAATCCTTCAGGACATGGTCCCGGGATTGTCCCTCCAGCCCCTGCAACTCCCCATTCCTCCTCAGGTGACCTTTCCCTGTGTTTGCCCCATACTTTTGTACATAACTGTCACAGCATTTGTCCTCCCCTATTGCCATTATTTCTTTACCCACCCGTCTTCTGTTCTAGACCCCAAATTCCTAGAGGGTGTAGACCACCTCACTCATCTTCACATTCCCAGTGTCTTAACACAGGACCAGCACAGAAAATGTGCTCATAAATCTGTGGGCTTAAATCCACGATGGGTCTACAAAATAATGACCACAATTTGATCCTTAACGTAAAGTGACATTTCGGCAGCTGTACACTGTATTCAGGCCTAAGAGTAGACAGGCAAACTATAAAGTAATCAGGGTCTTATGGCTCCACCTTCCAGTTCTCCTCCCACCTCCCTGACTGCCCCTTCAACAGATCTCTCTCTCTCTCCTCCCATCCTCTCAATTGAAGTTTCTCCCAAGGGCCTGGCCTTGGGCTTCTGACCTCTACACATTCAATACATGCTCCTGGCTTTAATTATAAATCTCATTCTAAGTCTACAATGAGATTTATGAATGAGATAGTATTGAAAGTCTCAAGGCTTTCAATACTGTATATGGACTGATGATTCCCAAATATTTTTCTCCAACTAGTGTCAATCTTCTGAACTTTAGACTCCCGTATGCACTGACTACTGGGTATCTCAGGAGTGCCCCATTTAACACATCTGAACTTGAACTCCTGATCCCTCCCAAAACTGCTTCCCTTCAAATAAGTATACAGCACCAGCAATCACTGAGTTGCTCAGGACAAAGAGCTGGAAGGTTTTTTTGTTGTTGTTGTTGTTGTTTTGTGGTACTAGGGATTGAATGCAGGGGCATTCTACCTCTGAGCTACACCCCCAGCCCTGTTTTTACAGAGTCCCACTAAGTTGCAGAGGACCTCAGTAAGTAGCTGAGGCTTGCCTCGAACCTGCGATCCTCCTGTCTCAGCCTCCCAAGTACTGGGATCACAAGCCTGTGCCACCATGCCCGGCTGGGAGTTATTCCTGAAATCCTCACTGCCTCAGTGTCTTCCTCCAAAATCAAGCCATTAGCAAATCCTGTCAAGAGACTGCCCTGCGGTGTGCCTCCTACTGGCCTACTTCTCCTTCTCCACCCACCACCACCTTCACCTGGTCCATCACAAAAGCCTCCTGACTGGTCTCCCTGCTCCCGTTCTATTCACTATTCAGTGCCCAGAATGCCCATTTCACTAAAAATGAAAGCATGCCAGAACTGTTTGTAGCAGCACAATTCACAATAGCCAAATCATGGAACCAGCCTAGATGTCCCTCAAAAGATGAATGGATTACCAAGTGTAGTATATATACACAACGGAAATTTACTCAGCCATAAAAAAGAACATGATTATGTCATCTGCAGGAAAATAGATGGAACTAGAGAATATTATGCTAAGTGAGATTACCCAGTCTTAGAAAGTGAAAGGTCATATGCTTGCTCTCATATGTGGAAGTTACAGGGAAAATGGAAAACAAGAGGAACTTCAGATAAACAAGGAGAGAGAACAGGGGAGGACAGCGAGGAGGGGAAAGAGGAGACCTGATGGAGTTAGCAGTTCAAATAATGCTATGTACATATAAGAAGTTACCAATACCAATCTCAGCGATCTGCACAGGGAAGGGGAGGAGAGGGAGCGGGTGGGATCCAGAGGGAAACTCACCGAGTGCTGTGTGCATGAACGTGTCTATCACTCTGAACCTTGTTAGGATGTATGCATACAATGTGCTGATAAAAGTATTAACACACACACACACACACACACACACACACACGGCCACCCCCTTGCTTAGAATAAAATCTCAACCCCTCAGCCTGGCCCGCGAGGCAGCAGGTGACCCGGCCCCTGCCTGCCTGCTCCCTGCCCTCTTCCAGCCTCATCTATCCCACTCTCTCCTGGCTCTCAAGCTGCAAGCAAAGCCTGTCAGACTTTCCCATGCACCCGGCTTTCTCCAACTATACACCCTTGGCATTCATTTTGTTCCCTGCCTGGTCACTATTCTCTCTCATATACCTTATCTTTTTCTTCCTAGCTCTTATTTTTAATTTCACTTTTATCAGTGTTTATTGGCTAATATCCGCCTCCTCTCTGATGTTTACAAGTTCCATGATGGAAGAGACCATGAGGCCTTTTATCATCTTTTTTTTTAACCATGACTATACCATTTTGTTAACAACCTTTTACCCACTAACTCACAGTGTGTTAGGAATGTGCAGTTAGGAACTCCCATTTGTAGGAACTTAATTGCTGGTGTTGAGTGAAAAGACAAATGAACAAATCTTCTACTTAATTTCAGCTCACAATCTTGCCCTTCTCTGAACTTCCCCGGAACTTTCCCTCAGTATAGTTTAAAAGAGCTTCCTTAAAACAGGTATGTTCTCTAAGAGCAAAATCCTTGTCCCATAAACCTCATACTTAACCCTCTTTTTCCAAACCCTCACCTAAACCAGCCCCTCTGCACACAAGACTTGTACAGTACTGTGGCTGAAGTCAGCTGCTATGTTGTTCACACGCTTCCCAAAGTCAGTCCTCCATGCAAGTGTTAAGTGTGAAGCGATTATGTCTTAAGAAATGCTATTATCACACAAACAGGTTGCTAACTGAGGGAGTGGATTCCTGATAAAAGTCTGGCCCCTTCTGGTCTTGCCTTCTTCCCCTCTTCTCAACACAACCATCCTTGCTCCCTTGTCCTTCCATGTTCTGCTACAGGAGAGTGAGGCAAGAAGGCTCTCACCAGATGTGGGACTTGGACTTCCCAGCCTCCAGAACTCCAAGAAATAAGTGTCTTTTCTTTACAACCTACCCAGTCTGTGACATTCTGTTACAGCCACACAAAAAGACTAAAACATCAGCAAACAGGGAGTTCTATAACTGTGCTGTATATTTTTTATCTCCCAAGTAGTCCTCTTGAAAGATTTCTTACAAGTCTTATGATTCCTCTTTACTAAGCTTCATAGGAAACTGCACACATTAGCTCAACACTTACTGGAGAGACATCCGCACGTTTACATATGCATTTAAACAGTCTGAAAGGATTATTTTTAAGGAAGACTTCCGAAGTGTCTGTGCCCGAGAAGCAACCACACACATATGAAGCTAGCTGCAGATGACCTTATTTTCACTACAATTCAGCAACACAACCTCAGAGGGAAAAAATGCTACATGTCTCGGCTCGTCCACTCTGCCTGCTTAAGTTTTACGTTGAGACCTGTTGTTTCTGTGGTTGTACCTGATAAGGCCACCGGGGCCCAAGACTCAGCATGTTTATCAGCAGGGCAGAGGTGCACACAGGGTAAACAGGGAGTGGAAATAAGAACTCTGGATCTGCTCCCCAGGCTTCTAGCCAGAGCGTGAGCCTCAGTTCCCTCATCCAGAAAGGCTGAGGCCTAGTCATGCCACATCCAAGTCTAAAACCTCATTACTCCATAACCTCCTTTTTCCTTGAGATCTGGGATTTCATTAAACTCAAGTGACAGCATTTGACAGACAAGCGAACTGATCTGGAAGAGACAAACTTTCCATTTTATAGTCTGTCACAATCTAAATGTGGGCTACACAATTCACTTTTTCCCCCTTACATTTCAAATGAATTCAAGGGATACCTTGAAGTCAGAGTACTCTCTGGGGAACACTGTGGAATACCAACATGTTAGAGAGCCTTATACAAACCACAAGAATTAATATGATAGGGCTGCAGGCTAATGCCAATGGCCCCTGTCAGCACTCCTGGTGTGAGCCCGAGGAAATGCAGGGTGTGATACCAAGCAAGTGAGACTCTGATTGCTAGGCAGTCTGCCACCACTCATTTACACAGACCTATCCTTTTGTACCTTGAGAAGTCTCACTGATAAATAAGCACCACCAGGCATTAAAACCCAGGGGGGAAAACGCAGGAGAAAAAAATTCTATTCACCAATTACTTTTTGTTTTACTGCAAGTTTAGAAGGAATCCTGTAGTTCTTTTATCAGTAGGTGACTCCATTCTAGTTGAAAACTGCTGCTTATAAAGCTCACCTTTCTTGCTTGAAAGATACTCTTCCATTTTTTTAACTTGTTGCAAAAGGGCACTGAGTACTATAAATCAAAATGCATTTATAAGAACCTAGAGCATCTATGCGCCTATTAAAGCAAAAAGCTGATTTTCCCTTAAAATAGTATACTGTATACTGAATATTCGGGTTTCAAAATAACTTACTTACTTTTGCTGTTTTACTAAGAAAGTAATTGATACAAGAGTCAAATCCAAGTTTTACCCAAATGCTGCTTCAAACATACACAAAGAGAAAAAACAAAGTAACAAGGTAATCAAGTTAGAGGCTGGGAACATTAGGGAAACTTGTAATGAGGTGGCTGGATACATTTTCAACCAAGTTTCTCAGCCTCAGTACTACTTACATTTGAGGCTAATTCTTTAACGAAGGGGGTGCCTTGGAGGGGGTGCCTTGTACGTTGCATAACATTTAGTGGCATCCCTAGAATCTACCCACTAGATGCCAGCAGCATCCCAATCCCAGTTGTGACAACCAAGGATGTCTCCAAATATAGACAAAAGCCTTAAGGGGTGGGAGGGAGGTGGGTGGAGGGAGGCAAAAGTACCCTGGTTGAGAACGAGTGCTCTAAGAGCAAGAGAAAATATCTGTGCACAAAGAAGAAAGGAGACAGGAGGCAGCTAGAGAAGTTTCTTAAAGCGCATCAAGGTTGGACCAGTCAACTACTTTCATTCTGGAAAGTGAAAACACAACTTTAACAACTGCCTACCCCACCCAAAACCAAAAGACAGCTTACCTGGCAAGCTCCTAACACTCAAATCCATGTGGTTAGAAAATAAGTAGAAATCCTAATTGAAAAACTTAGAGAGGGAAGCATTAGTACCTTAAGAAAGTTTTAAGATGATAAAGCACAAAGACATAATGAGTGCTCTTCTAGACCTCAAAGCAAACTATCTCAAGATGGCAAATTGGTTTTATCTCCTCTGCCAACTTCAATCAACTGATGGTAGCTGCCTGGAGCCCAGAACTGAGCAGGACTCTGAGGCTGAATGTGAGCTATCTGAAAGTGAAGAGTATGAGAATCAAACATGGCTGTGTGCCACAAACAGGCAAGGGGCATGGTGACAGGGAGGCCTCATGTCTGTCTTCTTGGCATTCGACTTGCTTTATGTTCAAAATACCCATCACATTTGGCTGCAACAAAACATTTTGCAAATAAATAGTCACCAATCCTCCACAGAACCATCAGGCTTACTTAATGGGGGAAGGGGGATATCTGATCATAACACTCTCCTACTTAAAATCAGCTCTGGACTCTCAACTTCCAGAGGATAAAGTCCAAAACCAGCCTACGAAGTCCTTCACGATCCCTTTACAAGACACTGCTCCCAGGCTTTCTGCATTCCCATGGCTCTCCACGATTCTCCATGTTTCTCTCAAAATGCATGCCCTCTCAAGCCACCCCCACCACTTCCCTGCCCAGCAAACTTCTATTCATCTTTCGGAACACATTCAAAAGTCACCTGTTCTGTAAGGCCTTACTTGTTCCTTGAAGCTGCTGTTGAAAGTATGATCCTTCCACCAGCAGCATCGGTATCCCTGGGGGCTTGGTAGAAATGCAGACAGTCACACTCCACCCCAGCTCTACTAAATCCAAATTTGCTTTGTAACAAGATCCCCATGCGAATTATGTGCACATTAAAGTGTGAGAAGGCTGTCTTAGGGAACTTGCCAAGTCCTACTACATTCCATTCTTCCTAGGCAAGTACAGGGTCTTCCCTGGCAGGTGAGGCACGTTGATGGGATGTACAAAAGACAAGCACTTCCTTTACTCATCTCTGCCTCCACGGCAGGAAAGCAGCGCAATACCCACCTTCTAGCCTCTGTGGCAGCCAACCGACATGGTTACGGTCAATGAGATGTCAGCAGAAGCCTGCTCAGGGGGCTTCTGGAAGAACGTTTATTTCCCTCGTGACTTCCCGCCCTCCTGGGTAAGTTGCAGTGTGTTGCAGCTGACATCATCAGGCAATCATGAGGTGACAAACATGAGAACAAAAAGCCAATAATAGCTAGGGACAACAAGGTGAAACACAGAAATGGCCTGGGTCCTCCCGGGACCCACAGAGCCACTGGGTCACCTCAGAACCACCTACCCCCATTCTGTGTGAGCTAATTCAACATTTCTGTTGCTTAAGGCACTCTCATTAGGGATTTTTCTTTCTTGTGCTGCATGCATTCCTAACTGATAGAGTAAACTGTCAGTAAACAGGAGGTGGGTGAGTGAGTGAGTGAGTGAGTGAATGAATGAATGAATGGTGAAATCTAAAGGTTCAGAAGATTTCATTTTTAAAAGAAACAAGGCCTCTAAGAATCTGTTCAACTTTGCCAACGCATGCCTATAAAGTCTCTGCACGTCTAGAATTATTGACCCATTTCTGTTCACAGCTTAATGGATAAAAAAAGTGAACATGACCTCATAAAAGCAATGGAAATGACCTCTAAGAATCTGTTCAACTTTGCCAAAGTATGCCTATCAATCAGTCTCTGCACTTCTAGAATTATTAACCCATTTCTGCTCACAGATTAGCAGATGAAAAAGTGAACACTATCTCATAAATGGCAATGAAAATACTCACATACTAAGAGAGACTGTAAAAACTGACTTTTACATTTTGAAAAAAGTAGAAAACCAAACAACACTGGACTCCAGTCTTGAAAGGTCTGAAATTTCTGTGACTGTTTTCAGGCAATCATAAGCAAAGAGGAGGAAAACAAAAAAGGCCTACAGTAGCCAGCTGGTTGCCATTCTTTCTACTTTATTTTGACATCTTTGACATGGATCTCCGTTTTTTCCATCCTTATCTCAGTCAAGTATTTACACTCAAGTTTTCAAGATCAAAGCTCAACCATTTGTTCTTTTTGTGAAAGGGTTAAGCAACATAAGCAAAATACAAGTAAAAAGTATTAAAAGGGGAGGGATGCACACTGGCAGTGTTGCTTCTCGAGAAGAAAGCAAGTCCGTTAACAACAAGCACAGACTCCTCAGCCAGATCACCATTTTATATTGTAATCAAATCATTTACCAAAATAAATGTATTTTAGAAAGAAACTTGATAGCACCAATGGAAACCAGGACCACTAGCTATAAATAGAAGACAAATGAAGAAACAAACCCAATAAAACATAACTTTATTAAATTTAGCTACTGTTGCCAACCAAAGCCTCTAAACTTGAAGCTTATTTTCTCTGTTTAAAGGGGGGGTGGGAGGGGAAACAAGAGGCATTACAAACAGGCTAACAGCAAGCTGAGGCTCTCTCCTCTGCATGATAGGGACACAAAGAGAGGAGAAAAGGAACTTTCTCCCTGTGTGATTTCACTGTATTTAAACCATATCCATGCCCCACCCGAAACTATCCCTTATACAATCTCAAATCATCTTTCCCTTCTGATTAAAATAAGAACCCAATTCCTTAGTGCAGCTTAAATGGCCCTTGCCATCTGGCCACAGCCCATTGCTCAGCTCTCAAACCTCACCCTCTCACTACACTGGAAGCTACACCAGCAGACAGCAAATGAGGGCCCCAGGGCCATCTCCTTCAACTTAAAGTTGCCTGCCAGCTGGGCGCACACCTGTAATCCCAATATTTGGGAGGCTGAGACGATAATAGGATCGCAGGTTCAAGGCCAGCCTCAGCAACTTAGATTCTGTTTCAAAATAAAATACAAAAAGGGCTGGATGTGTAGCTCAAGAGGTAGAATGATCCTGGGTTTGATCCCCAGTACCAAACAAACGAAAAATAAAATAGACTGCCAGCGCATCAATCACATATCCCAGTTCTGCTTTCTTCAAACTGCTATCCAACATTATTTTCTTAACTTATTAAAGTGTTAATAATTAAAAAGTCAGTACACACGGCACTAAGCAGTTGAAGCCCTTATCACGGGTTGAATCCTACAAAAGTACCCATACATAAGTAAAAAATGGGTCATTTCAGAGTGTCCGACCTAACGGTTTCTCTAAGTTGGTACCTAGTAGAAAAACTGGGGCACAGAGACAGCAACTTGCCTTGGGGTCGCACTGCTAGTAAAAGGCAGAACTAGGCCCTGAACCCAGTTCAACACTCTCTGACCTATATTCACTCCCAAGAAGGCAAGTTCCCTGAAGTCAGGGTCTTGCTCAGGCAACATTCCTCCCAAAGCCTATCACAGGACCTGGCTTATAGTTAGTGGGCGCTCAATTCACGATGGATGGATGGATGGATGGATGGATGGATGGATGGATGGATGGATGGATGGATGGATATGCGGATGGATGACGAACAGAGGGACGGATGAATGTACCTCCCTTACAATCAGGGTATCTGTCCCTGGGCCCAGATCTCTCCGGGCAACCAATGTAGCAGCCAGGTGGGCCGGGGGAGGCAGAGGGCAGGAAGAGTCGGGCAGGCCGGTGCTCCGGGACTCCGGGCGCGGCTCACCTTGAAGTCGCGGCTGTGCTGCGGGGTGTACTCGAGGGTCCAGAGGGCCCGCACCAGGTGCGCCAGCTGCTCGGTGACCTCGCCCTGGCCCTGCGCGCCGCGGCCCGCAGGCGGCTCGGGGTCGGGCAAGGGCTCGGGCCGCCCCGCCCGGTACTGGCCCAGCGCCAGGTACTCGGCGAAGAGCTCGGTGTTGCTGAGGCACTGCAGCGTGGCGTTCATGAAGCACGTGTTGCCGTGGTTGCGGAGCCCCGCCACGCCGGGCACCGGCTCGGCGGCGCAGGCGGGCGGCGCGGGCGAGGCGGGCGGCGGCGGGCAGGGCGGCGGCGTGGGCGCGGCGGCCGGCCCGGGCGGGAAGCAGCTGCGGAGGCCGCCGCGGTCCGGGGCGGCGCCCTCGGAGCTAAGGTGCGAGAGCGTGGACAGCGTCTTGAGGACGCGGCTCATGAAGCTGCCCACCGAGCGCGCCGAGGACGGCGAGGAGGGCGCGGCCGGCCCGGGGCCCCCGGTGCCGCCGCCGCCAGCGCGGCCGCTCCGAAACAGGCGCTTGCTGAAGGACCGCTTCTCCTTCCCGCCCGCCGCCGCCACCGGCGGCCCGGGCCCGGGCGCCGTTACCTTGGACATGGCGGCGGCCGCCGACGCTCATCACCGAGCCCGCCTGCCCGGCCCGCGGCCCCGCCACGGCCGCCGCCGCATCTCGCCGCGCCGCGCCTCGCCGGGCCTGGGGGCTCGACGCCCCGCACACCTCCGAGCGCAGCCCAGCCAGCCAGCGAGCGAGCGGCGGCCGGCGGGGCGGGCAGGCGGGCGGGCGGGCGCGCGCGCGGTCCGCCCAGCTGGGCCGCTCACGTGACCGGCGCCGCCCGCCCAGGTGAAGCCGCCACGGCCGCCATCTTGACTGTGGGAACGGAACGCCGCTCGGGCCCGACGCAGCGGCTCTCGGCTCCGGGCGCGGTCCTGCAGCGTGAAGCCGGAGAGGAGCCATGTCTAGTGTGGGCACGGTCCAGGCTGGGAGGAGAAGGCCGGGCTTACGTGGGGTAGGGGACCCCCAGGGATGGGCGTTTGCTAATCGGATGGTGGAGGTCTGGGGAACGTATAGAAATCAGGCTGCTGTGCCTTACCGGA
Organism: Graphiurus murinus; assembly: GCA_004027655.1. Lineage (NCBI taxonomy): Eukaryota > Metazoa > Chordata > Mammalia > Rodentia > Gliridae > Graphiurus > Graphiurus murinus. Next base: position 6,176 of record PVLC010035494.1, on the reverse strand, counting down.
CGCCAAAAGAGCTGGTGGATATGGCTCTTGTCCGGTCCTGGGCAGATCAACCCTGCTTGGCTCCCGAGGGACATTGCAGATCCCTCCCGCCCGCACATCACCCGAACGCCGACACACAGCCTGGCACGTTCCCGCGGGCAGCTCCTCCAGGCTGCACCTTGAGATCCAAGTGAAACGGTGTTATCAGAATTACCTTCCTTTTCAGATCAGCTTTTAAAACCTCGCCGAGCTTGCCCATCGTTCGTTCGTTCTATCATTCACTCATTCATTCATTCATTCATTCATCGAATAATTGCTGAACACTTGTATGTGCCGGGGACTATCAGACGCTGAGAATACTACCAATAAATAAATAAATAAATAAATATCAGACGCTGAGAATACTACCAATAAATAAATAAATAAATAAATAAATACATACATACATACATACATACATCTGGTTTCTGCCTATCCTGCTGCTTACATGCATATGATCGCCTCTGTGTTACACTCATTATGCCAAGCATGGGCTGTCTTGAAAACTTCAACGCCTCTGAGATTACCCCATTCACACCCAAGTTTGATTAAAGCCCTAAACCTGATCTCTAAAACAAGGGTCATGTACCACAACTATCAGGGTAACCAAATAGAAGTGAGTCATAGAAATGAGTGAAAGAAGCCAGGCACGGTGCTGCACATCTGCAATCCCAGTATTGGGAGGCTGAAACAGGAGGATCTCAGGTTGAAGGTAAGCCTTAACAACTTAGCAAGACCTTCAGCAACTTAGCGAGATCCTGTTCCAAAATAAGAAATAAAAAGGACTGGGGGTGTAGCCCAGAAGCAGAATGGCCCTGGATTTAAACCTCAATACCAAAAAGGAAAAAGAAAAGAAAAGAAAGAAGAAGGAGACATGAAAAGAAATGAGCAAAAAATCATTTATTGCCCTATTAATATTTCAAATGACTTGACTTCGAATGTTAGGCAGACTATAAGGAGTGATGGCAAATTGCAAATTAGCACCCTTCTATAGGGGCGGCGGCCACTCAGCGCTGGTTTGTTGTTCCAATGCAAGAAAGAGGGCGCAGTGTTGCCAGATCATCTGATTTTTAAAGAGAAGGTGGAAATCCTATTTTTAAATGTTGGTTCAATTTAAAAAAAGAAAAAAACAGTGCAAGAGGGGAAGAACAGTATGTATTCGGTCTGCCTTCAACCCAAAAGCAACTGGTTTGTGACCTCCTCTCTGTACCTTTCCCAGATCCCGGCAAGGTGGTGCCAGGTTTGGAGCAAAGGTGTTCACAGCAGCTTGATGGTATATTAATGGTAATTAAAGGTGGTATATGAGTGTGCTTTTTTTTGCACCAGTGAAGTTGAAGATAATGTTCATGTGCCAGTCTTTCAGCTATCCAACATCTAAACCGACTTCCTATCTGGAAGGGATGACAAATTAGGGAGGATAGCTCAAGCTCCCATTTTGAAAACTGGACTGGAGTGGGGAGAAGGTTGTCCCTTTCTCACCCCCATTAGCTAGAACCCAACAAGTAACCTGAAAAAGACCAACCAGAAGCCCCTATCTAGTCTTTGGCATGAAGTGTTGATACGAAATTAGCTGGAGATACTGTAATAAATTTGTGAATCTGGTAGCTACATATTCAACAGTGTGGCATACAGTGTTCTGTAGTGCCAAAGCTGGTGGCAGCAAGTGTCTAGCTGGCTGCTCTAGTGGCAAGTTCCTACCAGTGTCTGCCTCCCTGGATTTCTGCCCAAGCCTGTTTCTCCAGCTCTGTTTTCCCTGGGAGCTAACCAGATAGGTTTCCCATAAATTCCTTTATTGCTGAAACCAACCTGGGTCAGTTTCTGTTGTTTGCAATCAAGAAAATGACAAGTAATGCCTTTTTATTAGCAATTTGTCTTTTTACTGGTGTGAGTTACCTGCGTACATCATTTGCCTGTTTTTCTTTTTGGTCTATTCCTTTTATAAATGTTGGCTAATAAAATTACTCTATTTTGTGGTGCTGGGGATTAAGCCCAGAGAGGTTCTGCCTCTGAGCCTCACTCTCAGGTCCATTTTTATTTTTATTTTTTTAAACAGTTTTACTAAGTTACTCCATGCTGCAATCCTCTTGTCTCAGCTCCCAAGTACTGGGATTACAGGAGTACGTACGGCACTGCTCCCTGCTGATAAAAGTACTTTATATATGAATTAATATGAATTATATTCTTCCTTGGTCTGTATCATTTTGTTTGGTTACTTACATTTCAACCATGTTTATGATGTTTCCATATCACATAAAGAACTTTAATTATTTTATATAATCAAATAGAGGGTTTTGTTTTGTTTTTAACATGCTTCGACAAAGGGCCTTCCCCTGCTCCATCAGGAATTTATTTTTGCTTGAGAAATATAGTCTAGATCTACTGTGGTCTGAATGTCATTTGTCCCCAGCCAAACTCACATTGAGATTTGTTCCCAGGTGACAGTGCTGGAGGTGGGACCTAGTGAGAGGTGTGTGGGTCCTGGGGAAAGAACCATCATGATGGGACCCATGCCTTTCTCAGGTGAGTTCATTCTGGCTCCCACAAGACTGGATTTGTTACCTTGAGAGCCAGGTGTCATGAAGCAAGTTTGGCTTCCTTGGATTTCTTATACCCTCTTCCCCATGGCCCACTTGCCCAACCACTTTCCAGTATGAGTTGAAGTAGCACAAGGCCCTCAGCAGATGGGACCACCAAATCCTGAATTTTCCAGCCTCTAGTACCATGAGCCAAAGCAAACCTCTTTTCTTTATAAATTACTCAGTCTCAGGTACTTTGTTATAGCAACAAAAACCAGTAAGATAAGATCTTGTCTTTTTCCCCCCATACATGGGTAGCCAATTGTCTTAGTACCATTTAAAAAATAATCTAACCTTCCCCTGCTATTTTAAAATGACATGTCTATCAATTCCTATACTCTACATTATTTAGGCTTTAATAAAAAAATATTCTAACATGTTGATGTGTCTCTATATTACAGAGTAATATAGATTTATCATATATTAAAATGCTTGGTGGGGAAACACCTCCAAGTATTTCATTAGCTGTTTGCTTATTCTCTTAAATGAATTTAATCCTGTGGGGGCTTAATTTCTATAGATCAAATTAGGGAAAAATTGACATCATCACAATACTTACCTTAACTGAGAATAAAGTATGTCTTTTTAAAAAAGCATACAAGGGCCGAGCATGGTGGCGTATGCTTGTAATCCCAGCATTCGGGAGGCTGAGACCGGAGGATCCGGGTTCGCGGCCAGCCTCAGCTACCTAGTGAGCGAGACCCAGTTTCAAAATAAAGAATAAAAAATAGGGCTGGGGGTATAGCTCAGAGGTAGAATGCCTCTGAGTTCAATCCCTGATACCGCAAAAAAAAAAAAAAAAAAAAAAAAAAAAAAGCATACAAGGCTTTTAATATTCCTCAGAGAACTATAATTTCCTTCCATAGCTCTCACACAACATTAACAAGCTTATTCCTATTCATTGCTATCATGAATGGGATATTTTTATGCCCCTATATTTTCTACTGTTTGTTAATAGGACATTATACTTGTAACCAGTGACCTTGATGAACTTTTCTCACAATGTTCAGTTGTTTCTCTTGTGTTGTTCAGGAATTCATATGAATATATGAGATGATAATACTCTTGCTTCTCCTTTTATCATAGGTATAATCTCTCTCTCTCTCTCTCTCTCTCTCTCTCTCTCTCTCTCTCTCTCATCTAATCATCCTTCCAGAATTCAGTTAGTAATAGTAATGAGAGTAGGAAAGCTTGCATTGTGTCTGACATTAATAGCAATGCTTCCAGGACTTCTCCATTAAGTATGACACTTGCTTTGGCTTTGAGATATATATATTATTTATTGCATTAAAGTGGTATCCATTTATTCCTACTTCAGAAAGGGTTATTATCAGAAATGGATCTTGAATTTTACCAAATGCCTTCTGGGCATCAACAAAGATGAGCGTTGCTTTTTTCCTCCTTTGACCTAGACACCCACCAGAGGTTCTTGGTTGCAAACAACATAAGTAACTTGAGCCAGAAGAGGAGTTCGTTGGAATATTGAGCAACTCGTAGAACTGTCAGAAAGACGGAGACTCAAGCTTGGGCAACCAAGGAAGACAATTGTTTCAGTTAACTTTTTCATCTCTGCAACCAAAGTACCTGTCAAGAACAGCTGAGAGGAGGAAAAGTTTCTTTGGCTCGTGGTTTCAGAGGTTCTCTCCCTGGTCAGCCGGCTGCAAGGCAGACACATCACAGTGGCAGGGCGGTAGGTCATGGTGGATGGCGGGTGCTTAATCATGGCCGCTGGGAAGCAGAGAAAGAGAACAAGAGGAAGGGACCAGGGACAAATGTAGCCCCCAGGCCATGCCCCCACTTCCTCCAGCCATACCCTACCTGCCTACCATTACCAGACAGTAATTCCTTTCAAATTATACATCCCTCAGTGATGGATGGGGTTGGGGCCCTCATTGGATCTTTTCACTTCTGAACATTTCTGCATTGCCCACACATGAGCTCTTTTGAAGAGTATTGCATCTGCCAACCATGACCACAATGCCTCACCAGGACTCTGCTCCAGAAAATGCTACTTGAGGTGTCACTGTTGGCACCATCCATGAAGCCGGACACTGACTGCTCCCTCCACGGCTGGCTCCACCATTGGACAGCACAGCCACGCTACTGGACTCTTGGTTCTACAAGAGCCACTGAGAATAGTCCTGAGGAATTTCTGATGGTCTCTGAACAATTGCTATTGCAAGTTCAACATTCTACACTGAAAGCTGAAGCATCCATTTTTGGTAGGGTTGGGTCTGAGCGCTAGCAGCCAGAGAGTATGGGTGAGAGTACCATCTTCCTCCAGATTCCAGAGTGGGAGACAGAGCTGCTTCCCATCGCCCTTGAGGTGCCCCCATAAGGAAGATTATTCAATGTTGGACAGGCGAAAATGTCAAAATGTCCACTATATCCTATTTATGTGGGGAAATGCATTGGTAGCATTAAATGTATTGTTTTATCTATTGCTATTTTTTTTTTTTTGCAGTACTAGGGATTGAACCTAGGAGCATTCTACCTCTGAGCTACACCCCCAGTCCTGTTGTTTATTCTTTATTTTGAAACAGGGTCTCACTAAGTTGTGGAGGGCCTCACTAAGTAGCTGAAGCTGGCATTGAACCTGCGATCCTCCTGTCTCAGCCTCCCAAGTACTGGGCCCGGCTCTATTGTTAATATTTCACATAGGATTTTTCTAAGAAAGTCAGGTTACTCCGTGTGTGTGTGTGTGTGTGTGTGTGTGTGTGTGTGTGTGTGCGTGCGCGCGCGCGCTATCCTTGTCAGGTTTCAGTCAGTTTTGCAAGATTAAAAAAAAAAAAAAACTATGAAGCATCCCTATTTTCTTTAGGCTCTGGAATAATTTAAATGATGTGTTTTCAAAGAATTCACCCAATTCATTCTCTGAATCTGGTGTAGGGGAGGTCAGTTCTTTGAAATATTTTCTAAATTTTCATCCATCAATATTAGTCTATCTAGATTTCTCTTCTCCTCTTAGGTTAACTTTTGTCCTTCTTTTAATTTTTTTTTTTTTAGAAAATTACCCACATTTTTTGATTTATCAAAGTCTCTTAAGATTATCAGAAGATTCTATTTCCTCCATTAATTTAGGGCCAAAAAGTGATTTAAACATATGCCTCTACTTTTTTTTCTATTATTATCAACAGTGTGGCCTCCCCTGTCCCTAATTCATTTGCCCTTTCAAAGACATTCATGAGCACTAGGATCGTGGCCGACACCGTTGGTGTGCTGCCAGGACATTGCTGGGTCCCTCTGTCATTCTGTGTGCCCAGCCTCCAGCTCCTGAGTGTTTTGCTGCTACTGACTATACTTGTGGCTTTCCTCTGAGGACTGCCTACAGGCTCCAGGCGCTGCCTGAAGGAACACACAAAGAGCTGGAAGCGCCTGGGGGGTTGTCCCCTGTCCTGGTTCCCAGCCAATGACTGTCAGGTGCCAGAGTAGGGAAGGCAGCTTCCTTGCTGCCTGTGAGGACAAATCCTGAGATGCAACTTATATTCCAGAGCTCCCCGCAGGATTAGGCTGAAGGTGCTCTTTCTAGGACCTTACCCCAAATCCCATCCTTTCTTTCCTCCTCCTCCTCCTCCTCCTCCT
>PVLC010035493.1:0-16254 GCA_004027655.1 Graphiurus murinus | reverse complement strand
TCTCCGGTACAGGCTTTTTTAAAATTTTTTTTAAATTTTTTTTTTTTTTTTTGCATGCAGAAGCTCTGGGTTTCATCCAAGCACTGAGAAAAAGTATATATTTAAGAAATATTTTAGCCAGGAGTGGTGGCGCATACTTGTAATCCCAGTACTTGGGAGGCTGAGACTGGAGGATCCGGATTCACGGCCAGCCTCTGCTACTTAGGCCCTCCACAACTTAGTGAGATCCTGTTTCAAAATAAAAAATAGGACTGGAGGTATAGCTTGGAGGTAGAATGCCTCTGAGTTCAATCCCCAGTACCATTAAAAAAAAAAGTATTTCTAATGAACTAGAATATGCTCATGATATAATGATGTTCATATAATGAGGTAAAATATTTTTATGTGATCTCACCAATGTGAAACAATATTATAGAACTGAGGGGGGAAAGAAATATTAGGCTGATATCCTGGTTCTGAAATTGACTGAGATACTAGGTAACCATGGGCAATTTACTTCATTCTGTAAGCTTTGATCTTCTTGTCTGTAAAATAAAGATACTAGTGCTGGTTTGGGGAGGTTGCTGCAAATATTTAATAATGTATTAAGTTTATTAGTACAGTATTGGACACACAGTAATTTGCAATTTTTATTACTTTGTTTACATCTAGGCTCCTTCATTGTAATATGCAAAGTATGTAATAGGCATTGTAGTGTGATTTTACTCAAATTCTCATCTTCCAGTCTTAATTCCCAGTTCCTTCCTGGTGTAACGTATATCTTCATCAGGCTGCTCTCTTAGAGATGTCTACACTTGATCTTAGCCATATGACCAGAAGTAATAACTCCTTCCTTCCCTCCCTCCATCCCTCCTTCCTTTCATGTGGCACTGGGGATTGATCCCAGGGGCACTGTACCTCCAACCTACACTTCCACCCCTTTCATTTTTTTTTCCGGTACTGGGGATTGAACCCAGGGGCATTCTACCTCTGAGCTACATCCCCAGCCCTATTTTTTATTCTTTATTTTGAAACAGGATCTCACTAAGTTGCAGAGGGCATCACTAAGTAGCTGAGGCTGGCCACAAACCTGTGATCCTCCTGTCTCAGCCTCCCAAGTACTGGGATTACAAGAATGCACCACCATTCCCAGTTTATATTTATTTTTTAAATAGAGTTTCACTAGCCAGGTGTGGTGGTGCAGGCTTGTAATCCTTGTATTTGGGAGGCTGAGACAGGAGGATCAAAGGTTCAAGGACAGCCTCAGCAGTTAGTGAGGCTCTTAGAAACCTAGTGAGACCCTGTTTCCAAATAAGAAATAAAATCTGTCTGGGGGTATAACTTGGAGTTAGAATGCCTCTGGGTTCAATCCCCAGTACCACACACACACAAAAAAAGAGTCTCACTAGGTTGTTGAGAATCTTGCAATGTTGCTGAGTTGTCCTGGAATCAGTGATCCTTCTGTCTCAGCCTCTCAAATACTGGGATTATGGGTGTGTGCGGCCATACCCTACTCATCTTTAAACACACTTTGTCTTCTCAACTTTTTTTTTTCAACTCCACTCTCCCTGTCAAAATATTACTCATGGTACAGCAATTCCAATCCTAGGTATATATTCAACAAAAGTGAAAACAGATGTCTACACATACACATACAAAATTTTATATGAATATTCATAGCACCATTATTCATAACATCCAAAAATGGTAGTAAGGCAAATGTCCATCCACTCACTAACAGAAAAATAAAAAGTGGTATGCCCTTACAATGAAACAGTATTGGGCCATAAAAAAAAAGAATGAAGTGCTGGCACATGCTACAACATAAGTGAACCTTAAACAAAATGCCAAATGAAGCTGGGTGTGGTGGTGCATGCCTGTAATCCCAATTCTTGGAAGGCTGAGACAGGAGAATTGCAGGTTCAAGGCCAGCCTCAGCAACTCTCTTTCAAAATAAAAAATGTTAACTGGGTGTGGCAGTGCACACTTGTAATCCCAGTACTTTGGATGCTAAAACAGGAGGATCACAGGTTTGCAGACAACCTCAGCAACTTAGCAAGACCCTCCATAATGTATTTTGAGACTTTGTTTCAAAATAAAAAATATAGCCGGGCATGGTGGCACACACTTGTAATCCCAGCATTCGGGAGGCTGAGACCCGAGGATCCGGGTTCGAGGCCAACCTCAGCTACCTAGTGAGGCACTCCGCAACTTAGTGAGACTCGGTTTCAAAATAAAGAATAAAAAATAGGGCTGGGGATATAGCTTGGAGGTAGAATGCCCCTGACTTCAATTCCCAGTACCGGAAAATAAATAAATAAATAATAAATAAAAAATATAATGGGGTTGGAGGTATAGCTCTTAGGTAGAATGCCCTTGGGTTCAAGCCCCAGTATCATGATTCATCAATCAATAAATTTTTTTTTTAAAGTTTTTTTAAAAAAAAGTTTGGGCCGGGCGTGGTGGCGCACGCTTGTAATCCCAGCATTCGGGAGGCTGAGACCGGAGGATCCGGGTTCGCAGCCAGCCTCAGCTATCTAGTGAGGCACTCCGCAACTTAGTGAGACTCGGTTTCAAAATAAAGAATAAAAAAAATAGGGCTGGGGGTATAGCTCAGAGGTAGAATGCCCCTGAGTTCAACCCCCAGTACCGCAAAAAAAAAAAAAAAAAAAAAAAAAAAAAAGTTTGGGGTCTAGTTCAAAGGTAGAATGCCTCTGAGTTCATCCCCAGTACAAAACAAAACCAAAACCAAGCCAGGCATGGCAGTGCATGTAATCCCAGTACTTGGGAGGCTGAGACAGAAGGATAACAGGTTCACAGCCAGGCTCAGCAACTTAGTGAGGCTCTCAGCAACTTTTTGAGACCCTATTTTAAAGAGGGAAAATAAAATAGCACTGGAGGTATAGCTCAGAGGTAGAATGCCCCTGGGTTCAATCTCCAGTACCACAAAACAAACAAAAAACCCCAAATTCCAAATGAAAGAAGCCAGTTACAAAGCTCCACATATTCCCTGGTTCTCCTTATATAAAATGCTCAGAATAAGCAAAGTTATACAGAGAGAAAACAGATTAGTGGCTTCCCAGGGCTTGGAGGGAGGATGAAGGAGGTGGTGGAGAGTGATGGCTAAGCTAAGCAGGGTTACTTTGAGGGGTAATGAAATGTTTTAAAATTGCTTGTGGTGAAGCCGGGCGTGGTGGTGCATGATTGTAATCCCAGTACTTAGGAGGCTGAGACAGGAGGATTGAAGGTTCATGGACAGCCTCAGATACTTAGTGAGGCTCTCTGCAACTTAGTGAGACCCTGTTTCAAAATAAAAGAATAAAAAATAGGGCTAGGGGTATACCTCAGAGGTAGAATGCCCCTGGGGGGTTCAATCCCCAGTACCGCAAAAAAAAAAAAATTGATTGCGGTGATTAACCTTGTAAATATGCTAAAAGTCATTACAATGGGTGAATTATGTAGTAAAGAAATTACATCTCAAAAACCTTCTAGCTGCCGTCAATCAACCACTCCAGATCCCAAGATCATCAGCTTGCTCCACAAACAAGCCTACTGAGAGATCTTATGCAACCAGCCCCACCTGGCTGTCCATCTTCACTACAGATGGCATTGGAGCACTGGGACAGGAGGTCAAAAGTGCAGATACTGCCCTTGTAACCCCAAACTTCTCAGCCTCTTTCATGACAGAGAGAAATGTAAAGAAGGAGGGACAGAAGCCAGCACCTGTTTCTTCTCTGGGCCAAGAGAAGGGGCAGGGTCCTCTCAAGCTGTGGGCTCTTCCCTGTCCAGTGGTCCAAGTGGGGTTCCAGGCAGCAGATAGTCAGAAGAAATGGTGCAAGTGAATTCCCCCTCCCCAGGCCCAGGGGACAGAGCCCTGGCTGGTCTGCCCTTCTGCAGTACCTGGGCACCACTGGCTTCTGGAGGAAATGGGGTAAAACAAGCTGTGAGCCCCCATCACCAGGAGCATGCAGTTTACTCATTCAGCAAATGCTTGTGGACCACAGGGTCCCAGGCTCAGGGTGAGCACTGAGGTCCCAGGAAGTCTCCTTGGCAAGTTTCTGAATGACATCTCCATGCTTTCGGTTGATAGAACTCAGCACAAGGTGCTGTAGACACCAGAGGAAAAGCACAGTTCAGACCAGCCTGGGAAAAATAGGGAAGACTTCCTAGAAGAGATGGTGGTGGAAAAACCCCAAATGCCGTTGGCTTTCAGTGTGAAGAGAGGTGACGGTTCAGAGGCCCACAGGAAAGAGACTCTAATGTGACACTTAACTGGGACCCCCCAAACATGGCTCCTCCTGTCCAAGACTTGAGAGAGGATGGGTGGTCCGGATTGAGAAGAGGCCAGTGGACTGTCCAGAACAGTTCCCTGGGTTACCAGCCACTTGTGTGACCAACTGCATGGAGCTGTCCCTGACCTCCCTCTCACACCAGCCCATTTATCCCTGCTTCTCCTCTGTCGATCACAGAACTGGAGTGTGTGTGTGTGGGGGGGGGGGGGCTGTCTCTCCAGTGCATGCAAGAAACAGATCCCAGCCATTTCTGCTCCCTCACACCCACTCTCGCTTCTCTCCACCTCTCCTTCCCTCCCTAGGTACTTCTCAGGTCAACCTGCATCAAGCATCAAGGAAGCACTGGCAGCCAGCCCGCTCTGCCTGGCCTTCCCTTTGCCCTGCAGTAACCTCACCCACACTGATGTCACCCATGCTCTGTACTGACACCGCTCTGAGCTGGCCACCACAGGGCTGCAAGGGCCAGAGGGCAGCGGGCCATGTCCTGAGCCAAACTTCCCCAGAGTGTTTCCCCTCCAGGAGTTTCTCCATCTCACCCCTCTGTGCCAAGGCATCCACTGGGCACTGAGAGTTGACAGAGCCTCCCCTGTGAGCACTCTCAAGTCAACGCTCCGCTCTGTGGGGAGGATGGAGCTCCAGCTCCGCTCCAGCCCTGGGCGCTCGCAGATTCTAAGTGAAACAGGACAAAGCACAATAGCAAACTGTGCTGGCCAGCATCTAAAGGGGGCAGAGAGCAAGCACATCATCTTAAGTGGGTCGGAGATCAGGGAAGGGAGACAGGGGCCCTTCCCCATAGAGGAGCCCCTAGAATCAGGTTGCGCAAGAGAGGGGGCTGGAGATAGAGGACATGGCAGTGTTCATGTTCACTGTGCTAAGTGCCCTGGCAATCTAGTCACGTCTCCTCACATGCTGCTCCTACTTTGCAAGGCTCAGAACAGGTTGCTGGGGCAGGGGGTGCTGTGGTCAGAATGTACTAGAACACATCTGCTAGGTGTGTGTGGGACTTCGCAGATTTAGTTTAGTAAATTGTTCCTTCCAACCACAGAACACGCTGTACCCTATGTCTCCTATTCCCTCCACCACCCATTCAGTGTTACCCAAAGGAAAAGGCTAAGTTACAGGAAGGTGCTGGGGTGAAAGATTGTCCTGGACTGGGGACTCTCTCAGTGCGCAGATTTCAGAACTGTTTTGTGGATTTTTTTCTTCAGAAAAGAACAGTCCCAGCCGGGCATGGTGGCGCACGCTTGTAATCCCAGCATTCGGGAGGCTGAGACCGGAGGATCCGGGTTCGTGGCCAGCCTCAGCTACCTAGTGAGGCACTCCACAACTTAGTGAGACTCGGTTTCAAAGTAAAGAATAAAAAATAGGGCCGGGGGTATAGCTCGGAGGTAGAATGCCCCTGAGTTCAATCCCCAGTACCACAAAAAAAAAAAAAAAAAAAAAAAAAAGAACAGAACAGTCCCTCCACAGAGACTGGACAAGTGTCCTTCTGCCCCCTGGTGGTCACAGCACACAAAGCACCTCTATGCCTCATGCAGTGCTGTGTGATTTGGCTGGAGAAGTGAGAAGCTGTGAATTTGATCTGGTATTTGGGGTCCTCTCCTTCCTCTATGTACAGCAAACATTGTAGGAATCTGACTTCCTGACTTAGTGCTCAAACTTTCCTCCTTTCAAACCAGCACCAAAGTTTCACACATCTATGATGTATTACCCTCAAATCCACCCATCTTGGTGTCAGACTATTTTTTTTTTTTAAGTACAGCTTTGATTTCCTAACTTTGTTTTAGAAATCATCTTTTCTTTCTATTGCCTAATGCATCAAATGTCTGGCATTTGAGGCCTCTCATTTTTGCCCTCAGCTCTCCTTGCAGACTCGCTTCCTGTTCCCCAGCCCACGTGGAATGTCCTTCTGAGAAGGCTTGTCGTGTTCCTCACTGCCGCCTTTGCTCACGCTGCTCTCCCCGCAGGCAGGACACAGAAGAGGCTGTTATCTCGGCTGTGACAGCCCTGATTCTGCAGCCTGGTCCCACCAGAAAGCATCTCTCTGATCCTCGGTGTTGTCACCTGTCAAACAGATAATACAAACCTAATCGCTAAGATTATGTGAGAATGAAGTCATCTAGCACACTGTATGTGTCTGGTCTCTGGGTGGTTAATAAATGGCAGCAGTACTTTATTTCCGTCTCTTCAGACATTGCCCATCCTTCCTAGTCCATCTCCATGACATTTCCTCACAAATCTCTTCCTGACCCTCCCACTTCTAGCCCAGTCACCTCCCTCCTCTGAACCACTGTGAGCTGCTGTCCCTCTCCATGTGGCAGTTCTCACACTTGCCGTACATTTCATCCACATTCCTCCCCAGATGGAGTCCTTAAGGAAGTAGTCGTTAATACAATGTCTTGGTCCCAGGAGGTGAGAAGCAAACTTACTGAGCGGATGGCTTCCCTGTCCAGAAATGGACATCAGGATTTCCTGCTGAAGTGGAGAGCTGGTGTGGGGAAGACAAACAGCCGGGGATTTCTCTGAGTCTGAGATTGAAATGATCTTAGGTCTCAGGAATCAGGGAAAAAAAAAAAAAAAAAAAAAAAAAAAAAAAGCTACTGGCTTTCAAAAACAACTGGTTTGTTTGTTTGTTTGTTTGTTTGTTTGTTTTGTGGTGCTGAGAGTTGAACCTGGGGCATTCTATCTCTGAGCTACATCCCCAGCCCTATTTTTTATTCTTTATTTGGAGACAAGGTCTCACTAAGTTGCAGAGAGCCTCACTAAGTAGCTGAGGCTGGCTGCAAACCCAGATCCTCTGGTCTCAGCCTCCCAAGTACTGGGATTACAAGCGTGTGCCACCACACCCGGCCAAAAATAACTGTTTTCTGAATATGACAGTACTCATAATCCTTATTTAAAAAATACAAAATACAAAATATATAGCTGGGCATGGTGGTACACACTTGTAATCTCAGTACTTGGGAGGCTGAGACAGGAGGATCACAGGTTCAAAGCCAACCTCGGCAACTTAGCTAGGCTCCCAGCAACCTAGTGAGACTCTGTTTCCAAATAAGAAATAAAACCAGGCTGGAGGTATAGCACAGAGGTAGAATTCACCTAAGTTTAATCCCTAGTACCAAAAGTACTTAGTTATACTATCTAGAGATGAGCATTACTAATTTCTAATTCATTTTACTCTATGCATCCATTTAAGTATAATATACATATAAAATTTCCATTCTGTTGAACTGGAGGTGTGTATTCTAGCATTTACTATAAAACATGTAGGGAGGAGTATTTTCTTTTTTTTTTGCGGTACTGGGGATTGAACTCAGAGGCGTTCTACCTTCGAGCTACACCCCCAGCCCTATTTTTTACTCTTTATTTTGAAACCGAGTCTCACTAAGTTGCGGAGTGCCTCACTAGGTAGCTGAGGCTGGCCGCGAACCCGGATCCTCCGGTCTCAGCCTCCCGAATGCCGGGATTACAAGCGTGCGCCACCACGCCCGGCTTGGGAGGAGTATTTTCTGATGACATTAAATATCATTCAAAAATATTGTTTCTAGGTGTGGCGGCACATGCCTGTAATCCCAGTACTTGGGAGGCTGAGACAGGAGGAGCACAGGTTTGAGACCAGCCTCAGCAACTTAAAGATATCCTGACTCAAAATTTTAAAAAGGGGACTACGGGTATACGTCAGAGATAGAACACCCCTGAGTTCCATTCCCAGCACCACAAAAAAATTTGTTAATTTCTACATAGTTGCTCTTTGCACAAATGTATCATAATTTGTTTAAACTTTTTTTTCCTATTTTTGGATAGTTAAGACTTCCCTTTTTCAGCATTTAAAGAAAGTGTTTTCAGTGACACTAATGGAAACATCAAGATAGATTCCTAGATTTGGGATTATAGAGTGAGTGAATTAATGAAAAAAAATTCTTGTTTCTGAATTCTGCTATGGTAACTGTGATACTTTGGGCAGTTTCAACAACTAGTTCACCCTCTTCATGAATATCTGTCTCTTTTCCAGGTTCTGAGGAAATATCCAAGTTCAGGAATGGAAAAGTGGTTGGATCCATGTCTGTCAGAACCCAGGGGCAATTCTACCTCTGAGCTACATCCCCAATCCAATTTTATTTTGAAACAGGGTCTTATTAAGTTGCAGAGGGCCTCACTAAGTTGCTGAGGCTGTCCTTGAATCTGCGATTCTCCTGTGTCAGCCTTCCAAGCACTGGGATTACAAGCGTGCACCACCATGCCTGGCACAAGCCAGTCTTTCTGGCAGTCTTGTAACAATCTTAGTTCAGTCTTGTAACTTGATCTGTTCTCTTTTTCTTATTAATAGTAAAATATTCTTGAATCTCAGGAAACTTTGTTTGTGGCAGGGACAAGAAGCAGGAAAAAAAGTAGAAGTCATCATTCCATTTCTCTGCTGGATCTCCTGCTGGGCAGCCTCACAGCTCCCCGCGTCTCTCTTGCAGCCTGTGGATTACACATCATGAATTATTTGTGTAAGTATTTGCTTCATGCCTGCCTTCTCCACCACAGTATAAGTTTCTTGCCGCAACGCCCCGTGGTGTGGTCGTGTTTGCTACTCCACCCCTAGAGCTAAGCATGGGGCTGGTCATATAGTTAGTGCTCAGTGCAAAGCTGTGCTATGAATTCCAACTGGAGTGAGGATTCTGTAGGGAAGGATTTGTGTCTCCTGTCACAGAACTCTCAGAGGCTGGGACAAGAGGTCTTCTGGATGACTGTCTGAGACCCTGAAATGGTGCTGGCGGGGGGGCACCCAGGAGGATGGGCCTTGGTGCTCCAATCTGTCCTCTTTGCAAGCTTTGGACACGCAGCCAGCTGTGCCTCTGGTGGCTCAGGTGAGAGGCTCTGGGTAGGAGGAATCACCTTCTCCAGGTGCTCTTCCCAACCGTCTGGCATACATTCTCCTTCTCTCTCGTGCTTTTCTTGACCCTCCTGTCCCCATGCCATGGGTCTGGCTTTCTTTCCTGCCTGTGTCTCAAATGCATGTGGAGCTCCTCGGCCCCCACTCCACCCTGTGCAGCATCAGCTCCTGGCCCCTGCCTGACACCCCTGGAACTCTGCTGAGGACTGATGATGCTGATGGATTGCTTCAGGGTAAGTGAGTGTGTGGTGTCTGTACCACTCTAAGCAGGTCAGGGTCATGGCTGCAGAACAAGTTTCCATGGATTCAGGGATCTGAAGACCAACTTCCTGCTTTTTGTTGCTGACATCATCTGCCTCCTGCTTGGTTCCCTCTTCTGTTGAATCTTCCATAGAAAGTGGAAGATGTGGACATGGATATTTAGGAGAATCCTCTAGAAATGGAAGGAAAGCAGAGGACCTCATTCAGATAGGACCCCTTTGGAAACTGGAAGATGTAAAATTTATTTCATCAGGACTGGTGATATAGGGGAGGTGATAGGGAGGAAGGGGAAGGATTAATGTGTCACTCTGATGAGGAAGTGAGGTACCTCCCACCTCTATGAGGTCCCTGATGAAATTTAGCACAATGTTACTTTTTGGCTTCCTGGGCTAGAGAGAACTTTCACAGGCCTTTATACATCACAACCTTCCTTGGTCTTCACAGGTCTCTCAAGTACCCTTTGATGTACCAAGCCATAGGGGCTTGCCAAGGGAGGTGAGCACTGTGGTGTTTGCTGCATAGAAAGAGATGGGAAGGACCGCCTTGGATGTAGCCATTCTGACCTGCCTGCTTGGTCTGCCATGTTTGGACCTGCAAACTTGGGTACTCTGATTTTAGTGTTGTTTTTTTCCCACTCAGAGGACTAGTATTATGCTGATGAGGACTAGTATTAGCTCAGATATCTTCCCCAGGATTCTTTCCTACAGACAAGAGATTTCTAGTGTCTTCTATTGAGACTCTTTGCCATCCTGAGCCATGGTTACAATGCAGGGTGATCCTGTAGTTTGTGCTGTCTGGGGTGACAATGGCTGAGATTGAATATATAGAATACAAGAAGGGGCTTGAAGTTTGCTCCTCCTACAGAAACTGGAATGTGCATCAGCCCAGGGTTCTTTTGTCTGGAGTATGGAAGGTGACTTGTCTCATGGGTTCTAGACAACTTTATAAGGAGATGGCCCAGCCGGGCATGGTGGGGCACACTTGTAATCCCAGCATTTGGGAGGCTGAGACTGGAGGATCCTAGTTCGCAGCCAGCCTCAGCTGCTTAGTGAGGCACTCCAAAACTTAGTGAGACCCGGTTTCAAAATAAAGAATAAAAAATAGGGCTGGGGGTGTAACTCGGAGGTAGAACGCCCCTGAGTTCAATCCCCAGTACTGAAAGAAAAAAAAAAAAAAAAAAAGGAGATGGCCCATAAATTTTCTTCCAAGAGACTCTGCTGTCCCCGGGCTGTCAGGGTCTCCTAGAGCTGGGTAGTCCTAGAGAATCTGATTACAGTGGCCATGGTGTGAACCAGGAACACACAGGCAAGAGAAATGGGAGTGGGCCTCCTCCTAGTGTCTGCACTAGAATAACATGGGACCAAAAATTTATCCTAGCAAAGTAATGAGACCAATTCGCCAAGTGGGCTATTGGGAATCCTGATGAAGAGGGCTCTGGGTTCCGATGGTCCACAAATCCTGTGGTGTGGTTACAAACTCCTCCAGGGGGTGCTGTCCTTCAAACATTCTTTTCAAAGTCTCTGTAGCCCAAAAGGTGTCATTCCATTCTGCTGCTGCCAGCTGCTGGGAACAGCACAGCGTGGACTCTGACAGTTCTGGACCCATGTACCTGAGACACAGTGTCAGCCAAGTCCTGGCTGGAGGTGTCTACTGTACTATGAACCACTGTGTGAGTGCACTGCACAGGGATGGGTGCCCTGTGGAGGTAATGACATTGGTGTTGTGCTTTAGAGAACACAGTTATGAAGCCTTCTACATTCTACTATTTTCACCCTAAAACAGTCCTTCAGAAGGTGATTCCTCCTACCCAGAGCCTCTCACCTGAGCCACCAGAGGCACAGCTGGCTGCGTGTCCAAAGTCTGCAAGGCGGACAGATTGGAGCACCAGGACCCTGAAGCAGCAGCAGATAGGTAAACAAGTCTCAAGAGCAACTGGTCCAGAACCAGACCCCTCAGCCAACACTTTAATTCAAAGCCAGGAGTTTAGTTCAAATTCAAATCCAAGGCTCTGAGGTTCTTCTGACGTGGTCAAGAGGCAACTTGAATATCAGCCACCATTTGCCCCTTTTCACAGAAAAAGCCAAGTGCCTGTAGAGACTTGAAGAGAAGTACTTCTGCATATTCTGCATTCTTGAACTAGATGAGCTCCAAGGCCCCTGGCCACTCCAGGATTCTGTACTTATTAGACAAGTCATTAAAGTCTCCACCTAGGGATTATTTTGGTGAATACTAAACACATGTGTTTGCCCTATTACCGCCACCACCACCACCACCTGGAGCTTCCCCTTATCATCTGGGAAAGTCTCTGATATTATTACTTTCAGAATAGTATAGACCCTGCTTTGTGTGATTTTATATGGCATTTCTGCAGACCAGAAATGGACAGACATTTTGAACACAAAATCATTGGGAGATTCTACTTGATGACCACATTTGCAACTTCTTGAGAAAGTTTTAAACACACCATTGGAATGCAGAGTGCCTCCAGAGAGGTCTCCGACTGTGTTGCATAACCTGTTTTTCCTGGGGCCAAATGGGCTGAACCATACAAGGGGAGTGCTCAACACTGAACATGGAAAAGCATCGTAGATGGCCATGAATAAAGCCTGGCTCCAGGCTCTCAGAATGAGGAGATGTGTCCCAGGATGGACCTCCTGGAATCCATTCAAACCCTGACTGATCACAGAATTACCCAAAGGGAACCAGAAAACATTTGTTTCTCTCCCTGCTTTTCAGGGCCAAACTGCTGACTTCCTGTTCCTTTTCCCTGTCCCGAGTTCTGGTTTTGTAAGTCAGAGGTCCTGAGACAATTGTTCTGAAGACCGGTGTGTGTGAGAGGCAGCACGTCTCCTTCCTTCACACTTGGCTGCACCCAGGATGGTTGGCACTGGTGCAGTTCCTCATCTTTTTTTGTTTGTTTGTTTGTTTGTTTTTTTGCAGTACTGGGGATTGAACTCAGAGGCATTCTACCTCCGAGCTACACCCCCAGCCCTATTTTTTATTCTTTATTTTGAAACAGGGTCTCACTAAGTTGTGGAGTGCCTCATTAGGTAGCTGAGGCTGGCCACGAACCCAGATCCTCTGATCTCAGCCTCCCAAATGCTGGAATTACAAGCGTGCGCCACCACACCCCGCTATTTTTGTGCTTTTTCCTTATAACTACAGTATGTCTATCCAGACTAAAAGATATCAATTTATTTGTCTCCTAATTTTTACATCTTTTTTTTGGTATGTGTGTGTGTATGTGTGTGTGGTACTGGGGATTGAACTCAGGGGCATTCTACCTCCGAGCTACACCTCCAGCCCTATTTTTTATTCTTTATTTTGAGGCAGGGTCTCACTAAGTTTCGGAGTGCCTCACTAGGTAGTTGAGGGTGGCCGCGAAGCCAGATCTTCTAGTCTCAGCCTCCCAAATGCTGGGATTACGAGTGTGTGCCACCACGCCTGGCTTTTTTTTTTTTTTTTTTCCTAAACAAAACAGATACCTTGGAATGTGTCTCACTGGCTGATACAATGGGGAGATGGACACTGATCAATCTAGGAAGCCTGGCCGATAGTCCTTTAGCTCCAGTATAAGAAGGGCCTGCATCTCCTTTCTAGTGTGTGGGCCTGCAGCAAGAGAGTCATGGCAGATTCTGGGGTATAGCAGCCACATTTTAACCCTTTTTTAGAAGCTACACACTTAAAAGGAGCACACTGAGTTATCAAGGGGCTTGGCCCAGACTCTAGGGTCAAGGTCTCTTTATCACACGCGCGCACACACACACACACAACACAAAATAGGACCTCTTAGGACAAAGGGTTGAACACCTCTAAAGGAAAATAAGATAGCCAAGCCAGCTCTAGGTCCTTTGGGGTTAACATCCATGCAGAAAAATTAGGAGTTAAAACGTGCACCAGTCCTCAGGGCTATGGGAGTGGGATCGTAGGCCGGCCAGGGGATGGGAGGCTGGGAGAGTGATCTCAGCCTTCTGAGTCTATGAGGTCTGCAGAAATGCCAACTAAAACTACACGAAGCACAGTCTACACTATTCTGAAAGTAACATATCAGAGACGTTCCCAGATGATAATGGGCAACTCCAGGCGGTGGTGGGAAAACACATGTGAATACTCATGAAAGTAACCTACAGTTGCCTTAGCCTTAGTAGCATAGTGGAAACTTAAGATAGCAACTTGTCTAATAATTACAGAATCCTGGTATAGCCAGGGGCTTTACAACTCATGTGGTTCAAGAATGTGGAATATGCAGAATATTTCCCCTAGAACCCCTCCCATGAGCCTCTGTCTGGTGTCGGAGGAGTCCCACCCTGCATTACGATTTCACACGTTTCACAGTCTCATGGGGAACCTGTTCTACCTCGGGCAGCTCTACTTCCTCCCATTATGGAGCCTCTTCCTCCATGCCCGACATTGGATTGAGGGACACATAAATGACTGATACAGGGGCCTTACTCCTCGGGGGTTCACCTTCTCCATTTTAGGAATTTTTCTATCAAGTCATCTACTTCCCATCTAGTCTCTAAAGTGACAGCTTTTCAACCCCTGGGATGAATGTAGTGATCATGTCTCTTCTTGGCCATCTGTTCTCCAGGCTAAATGTCATCTGTTTTCTCATGAAATCAGTCATTGCAACATGGTGCCCAGAGGTGGTATTATGCAGAAATCGAAGGCCTGGGTTCTGAATTTGCACAGATTTGGCTTCAAACACCACACTCTGCCATTCACCTTGAGCAATTTGCCTCATGTTTGCCTCATGAGTGTTAGGTTCCTCATCTGACTCTACCTGATCCAATGTGAGTGTTATGTGGGCTATAAGTCTCAGCCCTGGAATCTGGCACAAAGCAGGAGGCTGTTGTGCTGCTCTGTCAGATGCTGTGCCCTGGGAACTGGACTGCTGTGCCATTGGCTCTGCCCTTTTGCCCTGAGCTCCTTCCTGAGAGTCCTTGCTACTGGTTCAGGTGCTCCGTGACTCATGTTTAGTGTTAGGGTAAACACTGCGACCTATTATGGGTAAACATGTGCATATTTATTGCTTTTTTTTTTCACTTTTGTTGAGTTGTTTTCTTGGGAATTTTCCAAGGATAGACATTACTAATAATGTAATGTACGAATTAGTAATGTCTATCCTTGGAAATAGGCATATCTCCTTGGTACTTGCTATGTGTTGTCATTTTGCCTGTCTCTAAGGGATTATACACATTTATTACATCACTAGTGCTGTAAATTCATACTAATTTTGTCATAACCTCATCACAATTGGATATTCTCATTTGTAACTTTTGGTATTAAGTAGGTATAACGTGATACAATTTACCTTAGTTTTCTCATCTTTAATTACTAAGGAGGATGGACAGGTTCTTCATGTTTCAGTGTATAGCAAGTACTGATTTGGGGGTAAATTGCACAAGGTATGCTTTGAGAGGGACAAAGAGTGCTTGTAGTGAAGTTGGACCATTAGATCCTTGGTGGAGAACCAAGCACCTGAGTTCTCATTTCCAGCTCCTGGTTTCTGAGAGCTGAAAGAATAGCCAACAAGGTTGCACAATCTGCAGCACTCTGGCCTGGGCTGGCCGAGTAAACTGTCACAGACAGCCATACTGACCACATTTCTTTTCTCTTGTTTTTCTTTCTTTCTTTTTTTTTTTTTTTCTAGGAAGTTAGTGGACCTAGAAACCAGGGATATTATGCAGGCGATGGGGTGGGGGTGGTTCGTCTTTTCACAATAGCAGCTGTGCCAAATGTGGTGCCTCATGCCTGTAAACCCAATACTTGGGAGACTGAGACAGAAGGATCACAGGTTCCAAGCCAGCCTAAGCAATTTAGCAGGGCTCTCAGCAACTTAGTGAGACCCTGTTTCCAAATAAAAATTTTATTTTATTTTATTTTATTTATTTATTTTGCAGTACTGGGGATTGAACTTAGGGGCATTCTACTTCCGAGCTATACCCCTAGCCCTATTTTTTATTCTTTATTTTGAAACAGGGTATCACTAAGTTGCGGAGGGCCTCACTAGGTAGCTGAGGCTGGCCGCGAACCCAAATCCTCTGGTCTCAGCCTCCCAAATGCTGGTATTACAAGTGTGCGCCACCCCGCCCGGCTCAAATAAAAATTTTAAAAATCAGTCTAGGACACCGGGCGTGGTGGCTCACGCTTGTAATCCCAGCATTCGGGAGGCTGAGACCAGAGGATCCGGGTTCACGGCCAACCTCAGCTACCTAGTGAGGCACTCCGCAACTTAGTGAGACTCGGTTTCAAAATAAAAGAATAAAAAATAGGGCTGAGGGTATAGCTCGGAGGTAGAATGCCCCTGAGTTCAATCCCCAGTACTGAAAAAAAAAAAAAAAAAAAAAAAAAAAAAATCAGTCTAGGAGTTTAGCTCAGAGGTAGAATGCCCCTGAATTCAATCCCCTGTCTTCCCTGCAACAAATATATATATATTTATATTACATATAAATATATTATATTATATATTATATAAATATTTATATTATACATGTGAATATTATATTATATATTATATATTATATATATTCAACTGTGCAGTCCTTGAAACCTTATAGAGCTTTTACACCTGTAATACCATTTGACCCTGCCAGCAATCATCTAAGGGATAGATATTATTTCCATCCTAAAGATTAGTAAAATATCGAGCCGGGCGTGGTGGCGCACGCTTGTAATCCCAGCATTCGGGAGGCTGAGACCGGAGGATCCGGGTTCGCGGCCAGCCTCAGCTACCTAGTGAGGCACTCCGCAACTTAGTGAGACTCGGTTTCAAAATAAAGAATAAAAAATAGGGCTGGGGGTATAGCTCGGAGGTAGAATGCCCCTGAGTTCAATCCCCGG
>PVLC010035491.1:0-16605 GCA_004027655.1 Graphiurus murinus | reverse complement strand
ATGTTTAAACTCATTGTTGTCACTTTTTCCTTTGACTCTTGGTAAGTTACTGTGTTCCTGTTTGTCATCACCAATCTCACTGGTCAACAAAAAATAATTATAAAGAGGAAAGTTTCCCTTACATAGGGGAACCTCAGTGATTTGACTGTATTGTCAGCTTGCTAAGAAAACGCATGCTTCTTCCTCCACATGTTAGAGACAAACATTTTTTCAAATGATAATTATGTGGTTGCTGTGATGGAGGCACTGGCTGTAATAAAGCAGCTCAAGCACTCAGGTAAAAACATCTGTTGTACTGCTGGATCCAGGGGCTCCTCCTGAGCTAGGATGAGGAGACAGTAATTCAGGACAGGGAAGTTAGGGAGCAGCATAAGAAGGGTTAACAAAATGCCCCTCACTGTATTGCAGGGAGTTACCTCTGCATGCCCCTCAACCTTTTCCCATTTTATTTGCATTTAGGAGAAGGTCTTCCTGTGATGCGGAGGTCTGCGCCCAAGACCTTTCACTTGGCCTTCTCTGCTAATTCTAGCAGAGTGCAATAAGACTTTCCACCAAGGGGAGGCCAGAGGTGGAACGACCAAATACAAATTTCATTTCCCAACCAAGGGAACATTTCAATTTCTAGGAAATCAATTGAGCTTCTATTAAAACCAATGACACATCTATGTGCGTTCTGCAAATAGGCTGCTTCCTGTCGGAAGGCAGAAAGCCACTCTCCCTGGAGCCTCCAGATGAGTCCTGATTTATCCCTCCTGCACCAAGAATCATGTGAGCTGAAAGGTCAGGCAGCTAAAGATTTATGCTTTGTTTTATAAGATTGCTCAGAGAAAGACTCTTTTCCCTTTCTTGTTTATTTTTTATCCTCTCCCAGCCTGTTGTCCATTTTTCTGCCCAAACTAGACCATAGAAAGGGAAATGGGAAAATGTCATGTAATAAGAGCCCAGGAGCTCACAGTCTCCCCAGATGACAGGATGTGTGAGCCAGAGAGGACAACCTCCCGTGGCCAGCCCCCACAACCCACCCAGAGAGGGACCCACGCATCAGTGCGCCTTGTAAATCTTTTCTAACCTCTGTTCTGAACTGGGATTTATTTGTTTTTCTAGGCAGATGGATCTGGCTCTCCCTGGGCCCTACAAAATGATCTGTCACTGTCTACCCTAATAACCTACAGCAGTCTGTAATAAAGTCAGCTTGCCAGGTCCAGCAAATGGACGCCATATCTTATATCATGTTAGGTCTTTTCATTTATTAGATTCCTATCTTGGGCCACCCAGGCATTGGTCTTTTCTGTGATGTATACAGCCCCTTCTTCCACCCCAGGACATCCATCTGAATGAAGCAAAGTGGAAGATGAGGACTGTGTGTGTTTATCACTTGCTTGCTGGATTTGCTCTTGAATGCCCATAATTATAAATATGCTAATATATTGGGAGACAACTAGTCCCTAACCTGATATGCAAGGACAAGGAAAAAATTATTGAGCTCATAAATATTCAACTGAGTGTATCTTATCAATTTCACTGACTTCTCCTCAAACCTATCTCTTTTTTCTTATTTTTTAAATAGTATCATTATGACCCTGTGAACAGAGCTATGAATCCAGCAGCCTGTTTTGACTATGGTTTTCTCCCTCCTGGCTCATCCCCAGCTGGTCTCCATTTGTTATGAATTGAACCTCACCGTGGCCTCTACCTCACTACAGCACTCCATCATCTCTCACTGGGATTATCACGATAACCTTGGAACTGACCTCTTACTCTAATCTCTATCCCTCCTCCCCAGTCTGTGGATCTCAACACAGCAGCCTCTCAAGAAACCATTGATGCCTATTTATCTGATCCTTTATTTCTAATAGAAAGCCCCTAATCCTTATGATGGCATCCCTTTCATTTCACAGACTCATTTGCTGCCCATCCCTTCACATAGATACTCATGTGCTTATTCCAGGGCCCCTGCACCCACCACTGTTGGTTCCATCTCCATACACACATTCCAATATTTCACACCACCTAGATTGCCCATTCTCCCTTCCTTGACTCAAAAACTCCACTCAAAATGGCCACTCTTTTTAGGACACATCTCGTGTCATTTTCTCCCTAGAGCATTCCTCAATACTCCCCAAAAGAATGACGCTCTCCCTCTCTTGTTTTTCCCCATTACTCCTCTTTATTCATTATGCATAGGAAGCACACATACCTCTGAATTATAGCAAGCTGCAAGCATTTCTTATTTAACCAGTACTAAATTGGAACATATTTCATTTATGTCTCTAATCCTAGCAAAGTCCCAGTGTTTAGCCTTGGAAACTAGAATGCTTTGGCCAGTTGCAGGAGCATGACAAATAATTTAATTAAGGCTCTTAAATTGCTTAAGGAGAATCATGGAGATATATATAGCCTATACTATTCTCTAATTATTTATATTCCAAATCAGGTTTGGGTTTAGAATGTCCCCCAACAAGTGCATATGTTGAAAGCATGTCCCAGTACAAAAATATTCAGAGAAATAATTGAACCAAGGCTCTAATCTCATCAGCAGATGTCCACTGAAGTATTAGTAATTTGAGTGGATTTAGTGGGTGGTAGCTTTCTGGGGGCATGACTGGAGGAAGTAGGTCAGCCGGGGTGTGGTCTTGAGGACTATATCTGTTCCTGGTCACTTCTTATTGCTGTCTCTCTGCTTCCTTCTGACATTATATAAGTGTAGGATCCCTTTACCAGGTGCCTTGCAGTGCTGGCCAACCATGGACTGAAACCTCTGAAACCATGAGCTGCAATAAACATTTCTTCATCTAAGTTGTGCTTGTCAGGTATTTTGGTTATCAGTCATGAGAAAAGCAGACTAAAACAGGCGCTTAAGTTTCAATTGAAATGGGTCACTATAGTATATTTTGCTTCTCTTATAAACATATATAATTCAAGTATTATAATATCAGGACTTAAAATTTCTGAGCCTTACAATGACATGTAGTGGTCAGCTACTACTTTTTTGGCTTGCCAACATCTATTGTATATCCTTCTGGTGAAAGCATCCTCAGTTCTTTGGGAATTCAGCCCTCCCTCTTTGTCTATAATCGGCCAAGTCTGTTCAGTAAAGATTGGGGCCTGACTCACTCCAACTAGAAAACTCCCTCTTGGGATTTGAATTTTGAGCCCTGGGGTAAAAAGACCTATAAAAGCTTATTCATTGGAAGAGAACTTGAAGAGCATTTTGAAAAAGTCCGACTATTTAAGTACAATGAACTGTTCTTATTTCCTTCCAATCTTCATTTTATTCACTCATGTTATGCAGGTTTGTTTTTTGACTAATCAGAAGAAAGTCTGGAAGCATCTTCTGACAAATAAAAGTATATTAAACCCGCTCACTATATTCAGCATGCTGTGTGTCATGTTGCACTCACTGGTTCTATTCAGATTGATAAACAATGTTTAATTGTAGAAACTCTTGGTTATAATCCAATTACTAATGTAGCCAAAACAACTCATATCTAAAAATTACTTAGAGATAAATTTTAAAAGTCAAATAAGAAGGTATATATCATTTTTATTCATCTTCCCATCCCCCAACATAAGCAGTTTGGTGTATAGATGGTCCCCAACTTGTGATGGTTAGACTTATGATTTTATGGTTTAATGAAAGTACAAAAGCAATATCTATTCAGTCAAAATTGTACTTCTAATTTTAGATTTTGTCCTTTTTCAGGGCTGGTGATAGGTAGCTCAGTATTCTCTTATGGTGATAGGGAGCCGCAGTGAGTTACAAATCCCACTCATCCATGCAATTATGGGGAGCAAACAGCTGATTCCCTACAGTGGGCTGTTATCGGGCACCCCAGGCTGAACCCTCAGCCGTGAGGCCCCAATAAAAGACGCTGGCTAAATGCTACTGGTTCGAACCTCTTTTATTATATCTCTCTCTTTCTGGGATCAAGGCGTTGCACAAACGATAACAAACACAGTGCAGAGGTCGTCTTTCCAAATAGTGTTTTTCCTACAGACTTTCAATAACCCCTCTCTCTAACAACCCGTCTTCCACTAGCAACCCATAATCTTTCTTCCCAGAACTTCCCCAGCAACCCGGCCAACCTCTTCCCAACCGCTTCTTCTTCCCAACCAATTCCTCCCAGAACTTCTCCCAGCAACTTCCCAGCCCAGCAACTTTCCAACCAGCCTTTCCCCAGCAGCTCTTTCAGCCGCACTTTTAGCCGCGCTCCCTCTATGCGAGAGATGGAGGTTTTTATACCTGCACCGGCCTAAGCCATGAGGTGTCTCATACAGCTCTCACCTGGCCCGGCCACGAGTCGGGCGTGCTGGTGCATGCGCTCTGGCGTGGCACAGCCCTAGAATGTTTATCCAGCAGTGGCTTCTGGCACTCTGCCAGGCGCCATCTAGAGGCGAGGTCTAGCCCGCGGAACTAGGCCCCCGACAGGCTGTGTTGCAAGCTAGGAGGTTCAGTAGGATAAGTGTATTAGTGTATTTTTGACTCGAGATATTTTCAATGTATGATGGGCTTATCTGGATGCAATAGCATCATACTTAGAGGAACATCTGTATATTCTATTATTAATGTTGTTGTATATAGGTTCTGTAATGTTGACTCATCTACCCTGTTCCCTATAGGTCTATTTTTCCCCAATACAGCAACTATTTCAAACAGAGGATGTCAGGCAGTGTGCATGCATAATACATTTAGTTTATTTTAAAAAACTTGGAAAAGACACTCCAGTTATGCAGTACCCATGGAGTCCTAGAGCATGGAAGTGCAGGAGAACCCCTGTCATCCACAGTGCAAATCCATCCATGGTAATGTCATCATCTCAGGGCAGAGAATCTTCCCACAGTCTCAGATCGCACTCCAACTAGGAGGCTTTCAAGCCACTTGTTTTTGATAATATGTACTTTGTATAAACATTTATCAATAAGATTTTTGTAAAAAGTGAAGCCTGTTGTGAGAACAACTAAGAAAAGAAAAAAGAACTCTAGTGTCTATTTTGTCAAATGATAGTTTTGTTCTGCTTTTCAACTCTTGTCATTGTAAAAATAAATCCTTCTACCAAGAGGAGTTTCTTATCTAGTCTTTCTCTATGATTTCTTCCTGCCCTTAAGATATTCCTCTGAATTTATTGACTTTGAAAATGGTATATTTCTAAACTAATCCTAAGACATTTACTTCCCCTTTGAAATTGCTTTGCCTTCTAATCTATGTACTCAACATAAGTCATTGTGTTCATAATAGTTACTTCTCATGTGAACCAACCTCAGTTCAAATCCAAGTGCCATTACAAATTAGTTATATCAATGTGGGAAAAATATTAAAATTCCCTATGCCTAGTTTTCATATCTATAAAATAGATCTAATAATTGTAGTAGTCTCCTAAAAATGTTATGAGGATTAAATGGGTTCAAGCATATAATCTCCCAACACACTGGAACATAGTAAGTCCTTGGTGTTAACAATTTTGATAATGAAGATTATGGTGTTGATGATGATAATAACAAAAAATATTGAAGATGACAATGTTAATAACTATGATCATAGTTTCAATGGAATTATTTAGAGGTGAATAGAGAAAGAATGCCCTGGGCTTTAATAAACACATTTTCTTTTCTAGTCACCTATAAACCAAAAAAGATGGCAACACTTAAAAAAGTGGATAGCAATAAAAGAAAAGACGTCATCTTCTCCCATCTGAAGCAGATATTATAGTCTCATTAAAATTTTCTACTGGAGGGAAGCTGATGCTATGTAATGGGAAATTTCCTCTAAAATGAATCGAGACATCCTAAACTAAACCATTCTGTCTATTCTAGAGCCAGTTTTGCATTCCCAAGACATGCATTTGGTGCAGTGCTTCTACCTATTTTAAGATTTTTGTGTTCCTGTTGTACTCCACTGTACTTTAAGAATCAAGTATATGTATAAAAATTATGATTAATAGTCTTTTTTTTTTTTTTTTTGCGGTACTGGGGATTGAACCCAGGGGCATTCTACCTCTGAGCTATACCCCCAGCCCTATTTTTTTATTCTTTATTTTGAAACAGGGTCTCACTAAGTTGCGGAGTGCCTCATTAGGTAGCTGAGGCTGGCTGCGAACCCGGATCCTCCAGTCTCAGCCTCCCAAATGCTGGGATTACAAGCGTGTGCCACCACACCTGGCTCAGACTAAATATTTTTAAGTGAAATATTTGTCAAGCTATAAAATGCCACCACCCACTATGCCCAAATTAATTAATAGTCTTACTTTGGACATGGTTTTCAAGAACCCAAGATCTATATTCAAATTAATAGATGCACGAAGGAAAAAGAGGCCCAAGGCCTATACTCTAGTTTAAACTTACTGCTCATTTCTTATGTGACCTTAAATAAATTCTTTAACTTTTGGAGGCCTCAGTATTTCCAAATGCTGAGTCAGGTTTAATTAGGCTTGTAAATGCTCCTTTCAATGCTTACAATAAAATCAAAAGAATGATTGTGCTTCCTACATTAAGGTGGTTTTTCTATTCTTAGTCTGCTCACAAGAAGCTGAGAGTGCCGCCTTATTCTCGAATCAGTTCCTAAGATGGTAATATTTAAAAGGAACATCTATTAATGTGAAGGAAAGAACCTGCTTAAAGTCAACTGTAGGAAATTGGAAGTATGGATAGAGGATTTTCTTCTATTTCTTTTGAAAGAAACCTGCAAAAGTCATACATCCTCTAAATGCAGTCCTGTGAACTGGTTTTCAGACCAGATGTAGTATCAGCATAATTAGAAAAAGGAAGGATGAGAGAAAGAAGAATAAAAAGAAAAGATTCAGGGACTAAAAGGAAGCTGCAGAAAAACTTAAAAAACAAAGTAACCCCGCCCCTTCCTTTTTTTGGCAGTAGTGCTGGTGATTGAACCCAAGGGCATTCCACTTCTGAGCCATACCCCCAACCCTTTTTAATTTTTTGTTTAGAAACAGGGTCTCTATAGGTTGCTGAGAGTCTTACTAAGTTGATGAGGCTGGTCTTGATCCTCCTGTCTCAGCCTCCCAAGTACTAGGATTACAGGAATGAGCCACCACGCCTGGCTAGTAACCCATTTCTTGCCACTCAAAGAGTTCTCTGTGGACTAGCAACATTGGCATCACCTGAGAGCTGGTGTGAACCAGCTTAGAATCTACCCCAATCTACTGTATGAATGATGTTGCTGTACTGGGCAAATCCTTTCCACCTGCCAATGTATCCAGTCCCATAGCTGACATGAGAGTTGGCTGATAAAAGTCACGCCTATCCTTTTATTCAGTTTTCCTTGGCCAAATGGGAGCTTCTTCACCCAGAAGGCTATATAATACACCCCCATCACCCCACCAACGTTCCTCAGCTAATAACATTTGGTACAGAGAAACAGAAAACTGGTCCCTCATCTCAAGGGGAAAGTATTGTAATTTGTGTCCCAAAGATACCCAGGGTTCAGACAAGCTAGTCTCCAGTTAAGATGGCATTCAAAATCGCTCTCACACTAGGCTTTCCTCATTCTTTTCTCCTGAAAATACTACCCCCTCCCCAGCAAATCCCTCAAACAAGAATGCCCATCCCAGTATCTGCTTTCAAGGAAATTAACCTACGTCAGTTTGTACCAGAAATAAACCTAATAAACAGACTATAGACAGAATTTTGTTGGATCTGACTTGCTTGTAGATTGACTAGCAGTAGGTGGTGTATTGACAGTCTCTGTGATAGTGTAGCATGCAACTACTAAGACTTTCACCTGAAGACAATGGTTTAGGATACAGATAGTGGCGATGTGCCCATTGGTACAATTTCTCAGGCTTCAGAGAGATATAAGAAATAGCAACTATAAAGACTATGAAATCAAGTGGCTGCTGCTAAGTACCATTGATTTGCTGAAAAAAGAAAATGACAGGCTCAGACCTCTTAATAATTTAAAGCAAAGCATGAGCGTCAGAGGTCTCTTGGGCAGCATTTAAAAAGTATTTTATCTCCTGAAGCCAGAGGGAGGAGAAATAGCTGACAGAGAGAGGACTTATATGTAACATCATTCAGAATTTCAGAGAATTTTTGGCCTAGACAAACCTCCTATAACAATACATACGTATGAAAGCAAAAGAGTAGGACATTGGTATTTGTGATGGCTAATATCTGGGTAAATAAATTTGTGAGCTTTGTGTCCTCAATTTCTCTGAACCCATTAGGTCAGCAAAGTGGTCCACTCCTTTTGGAAAGATAGATCATCCCTACCCTCTTTAAGGCTAGGTATAGGCCTCAATTAGGGCAGTCACCAAATAAGACAGAATCTTTCTTCTCACCTCCTGGACACGAGACCCTTAATAGTAAAATCTCACCACAGCCAGTCTGCAGAATGCCTAACCTGTTAAGGAATAAGAGGATTATGCACCAAATTTGCTATAAGACCTGGGTTGCATTGTTGGCAGGAACCAGGAGAATATACCTGGGAGTGAATCTTGAGGATGCTGAACTAAGAAGGGTAGAATATAAAGCTAGATGAAGGACAGTTCACACAATGAGGGAAAGCTCTTGTGATACACATTCTATCTTCCTGGCAGAAATAAAAAGTGTTATTTCTAAAACACTGTTAGATGGCTCTCAGAAGCTTGGAAAAAGCAACAGATGGTACTAAATCAAGCAAAGATGGCTGGAGTGCCATGGAAAACTGGAGAAAGGGTTTGAGAATCTTCTAGAATTGACCACACTAGAATGGATGTCCTATAGAAGACTGAACAACTAAACCACTGGTCATTTTCCTTGAAATGTCCTGGAGAGCACTCCATTCATTAAATAATAAAAATCAAGGATAACACACCAGCATCACCACAAGGTTCAACAGTGCCTGTCCTCTGTGAACTGAACTCCTTGTAGAAGAGATACTATTATAGAGCAGAGTTCTCTATCTGCAGTAGAGATGATAGGATCTTGGAAAAGGGCAATTAGCAAAGTCAAAATGTCAACCAGAAGGGTTTGATCTGCAATGATTCAGAGATGGTTTACAATATATGGTATTCCTAGAGGCAAGATAAATGGACAGCCAACAAGGGTGCCGCCTTTACATTTATTATATAAATTCAAAATAAATAAATAATGAATGTAAGACAGTGGTTTTCTTCCTCAATAAGAAGTAATGAACTTTTACCAAGTTTCCACACAGGAGCCAGTGCCTAGATGCAGAACCCATTGTCCAGATGATGAAAGTCTCAATGGGAACTATAGTCATTGACTGTGCAACAGTATCATTGAAAAAAGGAAATATTCAGATCTTTCAGGATTTACTAAATATAGGGTCTAAGTTTAATCTAATACCAGGAGATCTGAAGTATTATCTTGTTCTACTCCCCAGTAGAGTACAGGTACAAGAGTTTAGGAAAGAGATGAAGTTCTGATTTAGGTGTGATTCACAGTGTAACTACTGGGTCTATGGACCCATTTGATTGTCATTTCTTTGGTCCCTCAATGTGTAATTCAAGTGGATATATTTAGCAGTTGACAAAAATCTCACATTGGCTTCTTTACTTATAGGTTTGTAGCAATTGTAGTAGGGAAGCCAAGTGGATGCCTCTGAAACTATCCCCATCCTTCCCAGAAATTAAAGAAAATAAAAATAATATCACAGCACAGTGCAATAAGACTAGTGCTACACTTAGTGACTTACAACATTCAGAGGCAATATTTCTTACCACATTCTCATTTCATTCACCAGCCTGACTCCTACAAAAACTGATTTGATCTACTGTACCAAATATGGTTATTTTTACTAGGGAAAATTAGCACAGCCTCAGGTATATGGTACATGGAAATTGAACTGGGAATCCATGTCATACTCACAAAATAGATCAAGGCAGTTTGTATTCAGTGGCATGTATATTTATAATCATATACCAATATTGTTTATGTTCTCACAATATCTGTCAAAATGTAAATGCAAAGGAACTGAACTATCTAGAAATGTTGGGAGGAAATTAAAGTCATTTTAATTCAACCTTATGACCAAAAAAGTGACATGTATTATGGGATGTCTTGGAAATGTACATGTAATCCACAGAATGAGAAAATACCCATATTTCCTACCACAAAGAAGGAAACCCAACCCTTAGTAATCTTGTATTTTGTAGACCACATTTTCCACATTTGGGAATACTGACATTACCCATGATCATGTTGGATTGATGACTGTTGACTTTGATTTGGGCCCTGAAAAAATAAACAAAAGTGCACTGCAGGAACTCACTCTGGTTTTAGAAGAGCTGGCATTTGATCCCTATGAATCAGCAGATCTAGTGATACCAGAGGTAGCTGTAGCAGAAGAAGATACAGTGTACAACACCTGGGTAGACCAATCAGAATGGTGACAGTTGAAACCCCTATAACTTGGAAGTATAAACCATATTACATGCAGCGAAGAACTAAACACCATTCAAAATGCAGGGCCTGGGATGCCACTGAGTCCCTATGGAAACCAACATCTGACCTTGAGGATTAAGTGATTATGTAACCAGAACCAATCATAAATTGAATACTTCAGAATCTTCCCAATCATATCATGGAGCAGTTCTAGCAGTGATCCATGATAAAATGAATGTGGTAACTGCATAACCAAGCTGAGACTGGTCTGGAGGATGCCAAGAAGGTACATGAACTGCTGACTCAGAATCCATGCTTCTCTAGGGCCTTTTCCGCAGCTCTCACTTTAGCTATATGAGCATATTTGGTAATTAACTAGAGAGAGATGAAAAATAGCATGGTTAGTTCACAGATGAGTCAGTTTAGTAACTGGACGCAAGAGAAAAATGGACTGTAGCTACATCACATCCCTACTCAGGGGCATCCGTGGAAGAGAGTATCAAGAGTAAAGGCTCTCCCTGTGCAGAATTTCAGCCTCTACATGGAATTACATACATGAAATGCTAAAATTGACAAAATTAAACACATTCATAGACTTATGGGGCAGAGGAAATGACTTGTCTGGTAGATTAAGAGCTTGGAAAGAATTAGAGAATTGGAGACAAGGAGAAATGGTGAAGTAGTGGGTGAGTGGGCCTTTGAGCATGAGTGCAAACTATAGAGATCTTTGTATTCCTTGTAAATGCCAATAGAGAACATTCACTGCACAAGAGTCATCAAACCAACTAGTGGACAAGATGGCTCAGCCAGTAGATGTCTTCTGACTTTTGTCTTTGACTATCCTAGTGATTGCACAATGGATTCATAAAGAGCGGCTATGGTGGCAGAGATGGAGGCTATTCATAAGTTTGATAACATGGTTTTCCCTTTACTGATGCTAATCCTTAGTATCACACCTGCCACGAAAAGTTAATAATACTAAGATTTTAGATGAGAGGTACTCCTTAGGAAAACTGTGTAGCTACACATACTAAGTTGATGCTACTGAACTTCTTCTGGTAATGGTAATAATTCATCATTGACTGGAGTTAACGCATATTCTGGGTATGAGGCTGCCTTTCCTCTCCCGAAGTCTTATCTAGCACTGCTATCCAAGGATTGATCTACCAATGCTAACTCACACAAACATATTTTACTTAAGGAGGGACTCACAACCAACTGCAGCAGTGGACACTATTGTTTGCCCATTAATCCTCTTTGTTTTCTCTCAAATAACCAACCAAAATCCTGGAGAAGTTGTCTTTAGAAGGCATGAGTTTAGTATGGGCAGGAAGTGATAAAAGATGCAAGAAGTAGATAGTCATGTGTGATGGTGCACATCTGTAATCCCAGTATTTGGAAAGCTGAGATAGGAGGATCAAAAGATTGAGGCCAGCCTCAGCAACTTAGCAAGACCCTGTTTCCAAATAAAAAATAATATAGGACTGAGAGTATAGATTAGAGGTAGTAGAATGACGTTGGGTTCAATCCCAAGTACTGTAAAAATGATAGATATAGATAGATGATTAGATAATAGATGACAGATAGATAGATAGATAGATAGATAGCAATGGATGCTAGTGGTTTCCCATCTGGCTTACCTCCATCTAGCAGAGTGCATGTGAATATTGCCTTGTAATAATTCCCGACTGTCAGCATCTCCAGAGAATTGTCTTTGATGAACAGGAGCTGCTTTAACTAGTATGCTATGCCTTGTGACCCCCTCAACATAGACTTTAGCCAGTGAGTGCCCAGCTGTGGGTACAAAACCCTAGCCTTCTTGACCAAGAGTCGGATAAATTTTCTAATACAATGTATGCTCAAGTATTGGAATCAGGCTATGGAATCGTAGCCAGGAGATTAAATAATTCTCTTTAATTTCCCAACCTTAAAAAAGAAAGATTATAACAATATCTATATCATGGGTTTTTTTTTTGAGGTTCTAATAAGTTAATTTAGATAAAATGCTTAGATGAGTAATGCTCCACTAATGGTGGTATTGGTGATATTATTAAGGTCAAAGAACAAATAAAAAACATGTTTTTATAAAACAAAATATATCCTGTAATCTTCCACAACTCAAATGTTGACCAGACAGTCTCAATTAGAATTCTTTAATTCTAGAAGAATATGTGTAAAATATGTGTGTTGTGTGTATATGTGTGTGTATGTATCTTTTAACTGTAAATTTCTGTATGGGCAGCAAGTATCTAAATCACGGAGTCAGAACTGGGTGCATAATTTGCAGGTCCCAGTACAAAATGAAAATTCTGAGCCCTTTGCTCTAAAATTATTAAGAATTTCAAAATGACAACAGTAGAACATTAAGCCATTTGGAGCTTTTCTGAGCAAGGGGGCCTCTATGATTACACAGGTCTCAACTCATGAAGTTGGCCCTGCCTTGAGGGCACGCAAAAGTATACATTTAAGGAGGAGGGATGGAAAGCCGGGTATGGTGGCATATGCTTGTAATTCCAGTATTTGGGAAGCTGAGACTGGAGGATACACGTTCTCGGCCAGCCTTAGCTACTTAGTGAGGCCCTCTGCAACTTAATGAGACCCTGTTTCAAAAATAAAGAACAAAAAAATAAATAGGATGGGGGGTGTAGCTTGGGGGTAGAATCCCCGGGGTTCAATCCCCAGTACCGAAAAAAAAAAAAAAAAAAAAAAAAGAGGAGCGATGACTATTGATGTGATTATGACATCCCTAAATTTTGGCAACAGCACAAATATTTGGCAGATATATATGACTCCTCAAATATCTGCAGGTCTGTGGTTATTGGTTATTGGCAAAGATCTACTCATCAGAAATATGTCACTGTGTACTGATAAATTCAGGGAAATAATGTTTGTCAGAATTCTTCCTGCTTTCCCTGTTTTATAAATGCTCATACACACCCAAGTAGCCACACACCTTCTATTTGTCCTTTAGCACATGACAATATTTTTATCTTTTATTTTGAATAATAGCTTACTGCCACCTGATACTATATTCCAAATAATAATAACTAATTCTAAAAATAGTGAAAAGAAAATGTAAGAGCTAGCATTTATGGTGGAGTAAAAGCTATATAGTTATCTAAGTCTGAAGTTTTCTATGGGCAAAATGTGCTTAAATAGCACATGTGGTACAATGTGCTGCATCAGAGGGCATATTAGAACACAAGAATTAGGTGGAGTGTTTAAGGCTTGAAATAGCTTTTATATCAAATAAAAGCTTCCAGTGAAAGATGTTTTTGTGGTGAGAAGATATTCTGATTAAAGGTGACTGGGAGATATGAAAAAACCCCATAGTGCTTATAAAAAACGGTGAGTATGAGCTGTGTACCACATATTAAGGTATTAGTAAGGGAGAAGTTCAGTAGAGAATCACAGATTAGACAAAATAGATACACCTATTTCCTCCTCAGGAAATTTCTTTGAAGAGAAATTCAGGAATCCCTATAGCATTCCTCCTGAATCATCATA
Organism: Graphiurus murinus; assembly: GCA_004027655.1. Classification (NCBI taxonomy): domain Eukaryota; kingdom Metazoa; phylum Chordata; class Mammalia; order Rodentia; family Gliridae; genus Graphiurus; species Graphiurus murinus. Next base: position 2,760 of record PVLC010035491.1, on the reverse strand, counting down.
GCAATTTATAAACATTCTATAGATCCAATTTGGATAGACCTGGTGTCCATCTGGTCACAGGAGAGATGTTATAATCTCCGGTTAGTGCTAACTGTGAAACTCACGCACAAGAAAATAACTGTGTGATTGCAGAGGAAATTTGCTCAGCACCTGTGGCTTGGGTAGGCCTTGAGAAGGCTGATGACAGGCATACACAAAAATAAGCTTTATCTGCTGCAGAGAGGAACAATTAGGGTGCCTAGCAAGAAGCCACATTGAACATGTTTCTTCCTACAGGCACCTGAACCCAAGGGAAACTCTTATCACTCTCCCTGTCTTTCTCCTGCTCAGCCTTCTCTTTCTCTTAGGCGTGCGCGCGCGCACACACACACACACCACACACACACACACACACACACACACACACACACACACGTTCACAATTTGATTTTTCTTTTCACTTAAAAGTCATGCATCACTGGAATTACTTGTGATTATTCTGGCTTTGACTTGCACCTGTGAATCAGCCTTTTGCCAGTAAACCCAATCCATCGGTAGTGACACAAAGGTTCCATCAATAGGACTCCTTGTCCTAAATCTGCTGCAGTTTTCTTATAAGACCCCCGGTGGTTGTATAGTGTTTGGAAAAGCAAAGTAGCACTTGTAGGGAAAAGAGTAACAGCTCTAAGGAATTTCATAGTGTGAAGTCAGTGTGCTTTATGTGTTATTCCATTTAGAAAAGTGGCAACTGAGCAAATGAATAGTGAAGAAACTGATAGTGAAGGACTTGGTTGAATTGAAATCTTAGTATAGCATATAGAGAGGAAAATCAGAGGTTGACATTAAATAAACACATTCCATGCCTGTGCCAGCCATTTTATAGTAAGTAGGTTTTAATATTCATGTTTTCTACATGAGACTACAGCTCAGAGAGGTTAAGTAACTTGTCTAAAATTTGCCGCTAGTAAGTGGCATATCCCTGGTTCAGGTCCAGAACCATCTTTCTTAAAACATCATGCTGCATAAGAAATCCTACAGGGAAGGAATGCCACATATCACACACCAATGCTTCCACAAGATAATTAACATGTGACAAAAAAGCACAAATGGACCTATTCCCCAGAATCTTCTGCCGTGGCAAGGCTGGGTTGTAGGCCTGAAGGGAAAGCGTAGACGATAGGACACGCTTGCTCTGTGCTACGGCTGCCAAAGGAAAGACCCCTGTGAAGAAAAGACTATTAACAATCTCAGCTCCATTAAATTTAAAGCAGCTGCTAACAGTAGGGGCCTTTACATCGTCAATTATATGAATTTTCCGATTACTATGTCATACCAAAGAGCAATTATAGCACATTCATCAAATACTGCTTCCGCCTCTCTGGCTCTGTCCATTAAAGCCACAGTGGCAGGCCTTAGAAATCCTTGAAGACAAATCGTACATGCAGACTTTAATTGTTTCAAGGATTTGTGGTCAGAAACACACTAGGTGAGTAGTAGGGGGTCAATTACACAATTAGACAGTGATAGGCAAAGACCAGCTGAACTCACACAATGCACCAAATATTTATATATCAGTTCACTTTGCAAAGGGCTTTGACACCCATTATTTCACTTCAGGTTGACATCTAGCCCATTAGCTGATCTGGGAGGTATTTAATTATTCTGCTTCTTTTATAGTGAAAGAAATGAAGACCCAAGAGTCTCTGGTGGTAAAGACTGAACTAGAACTTCAGAGATGATTCCTATGCAGTTTGGCCCCACTGAAGGAGCAGTGCAACAGCAAATAAACAACCTTATCTCATTTTGCCATGTTCTGAAGGGAGAGAATAAACTGATCCTTAAAAACAGAGAGGCAAGAAAGGAAAGGAAAGAAAAAGAAACAGTGAAAAGAGGGAGTAAGCTTTGAGCTGAGCTTGCTGAGAAGGCTCCTATTTAATGAACATTAAGTTGGTCTTCCATATGGTAGGGCCTGTACTATGCTACAGTTCTACAAAGACAGAGAGACAAACTTTCAGAAAGCCAGGGGATGAGGAAGAGAAGGGAAAGAAAATCATTTCTTTCTAGTAAAAATTGAAAAGCCTACATACTCTTCCAAAGGCAGATATATCTTACTATCAACACAAATAGTTTTGAAATCTCAAGAGAAATGTCATCTGCCCAAGATGATTAATCTCATTTCTATGCAAAAAAGCACTCATTGAGCACTAGACTTCAAGTCTCTTTTTTCGACTTTAGACACTTGGTAGGTATTGAAACGAACAGTGAAATTTTCCTGTCTTTTGGGAAATTTTCATTTCCTGGAAGTGGCCAAAACATTGGCAGGTGATTCAATGTAGCATCTTAAGTGTTGGTTGTGAGTTCAGTTTACCGTGGGAGCACAGAGGAAAGAGAGAACCTAAGTAATCCTGAAGGAAATGACCTACAACTATCTTATATAATACGTGACCAGGTTTTTTTGTTTTTGTTTTTTTTTTTTTGAGGTACTGGGGATTGAACTCAGAGGCATTCTACCTCCGAGCTACACCCCCAGCCCTATTTTTTTTTTTTTTTTTTTTTTTTTTTTTTTTTTTTTTTTTTTTGCAGTACTGGGGATTGAACTCAGAGGCATTCTACCTCCGAGCTATACCCCCAGCCCTATTTTTTTTTTTATTCTTTATTTTGAAACCGAGTCTCACTAAGTTGCGGAGTGCCTCACTAGGTAGCTGAGGCTGGCCGCGAACCCGGATCCTCCGGTCTCAGCCTCCCGAATGCTGGGATTACAAGCGTGCGCCACCACGCCCG
>PVLC010035490.1:0-15000 GCA_004027655.1 Graphiurus murinus | reverse complement strand
CCTTGGTAACTTAGTGACATTATTTCAAAGTAAAAAATTAAAAAGCCTGAGTTGTAGCTCAGTAATAGAATGCCCCTGGGTTCAATCCCAAGTACAAAAAAAAAAAAAAAGAAAAAAAAAACAAGGAAGGAGGAGAAAAGAAAAGAGAGGAACCCTGTTGCAACGCAGGCAGATGCTGCTGTTACCAACAGAAACATGTGGTTTACTACAGTATTTGATGTTGCTACTATATTAGAAATCTAAATTTCAACTGTCATAGCTTCTGTATACTTGGTCTTTGTGTTATGTTTTGCCCTGACATATGCTTAATTCTTTAAAATTGGTTTTACTAGCCGGATGTGGTGGCGCACACTTGTAATCCCAGTAGTTGGGAGGCTGAGACGGGAGGATCCGGGTTAATGGCCAGCCTCAGCTACTTAGTGAGACCCTGTTTCAAAATAAAGACTAAAAATAGGGCTGGGGTGTAGCTTGGAGATAGAATGCCCCCGGGTTCAATTCCCAGTACCGTAAAAAATAAAATAGAATTGGTTTTACTCTTTCATCACCATTCTACAAATATTGTATAATATATGCAGGGCATAATTAAAGATGTAGGTTCTCATAACTGTTATTTTCTAGATATATTTGTAATTTAATTTCGAATTTCACCTTTGCTCCAAGATTTGATTCTCAAAGAGAAGGAGTGTGGGTATGATCTCTGTTAATTCTCACAGAAGATGTGTGGAAATAAACCAGGATGGGTAGGAACTCAATGAGAAAGAAACATGTTCCATGCAGAAAGAAAAATGAATGCAAAAGAGAAAGGTGAGGATTCATAGAACATCTGAGGAGTTTAAAATAGTCTGGAGAAAAGCAAAAGAAAGTATGAAGAGATTTAGGCTAGAAAGATTAAACACACACACACACACACACACACACACACACACACACACATATTTGTTTTGTTTTGGTGGTGGTGGTGGTTGTGGTAGTGGAACTGGGGATTGAACCCTGGGGCATTCTACCATTCTACGTCTGAGTCTGAGCTATACCCCCACCTACCCCTAGTCCTTTTTTTTTTTTTTTTTTTTTTTGAAACAGGGTCTAAGTTAGCAGGCACTGGCCTCAAACCCATGATCCACCTGTCTCAGGATCCCAAATACTGGGATTACAGGCATGTGCCACGACACCCAATTTCTATTTATTATATTTATTAATTTTGTTTTGTTTTATTTTGGTAGTGCTGGGGATTGAATCTGGGGCCTCGAGCATGCTAAATAAGGGCTCTACCACTGAGCTACATTCCCACTGAACTATAGCCCCATATGTAATATTTTTATTTTAGTAAGACTGTAGTTAATAATATGGAATTGTGTGGGCATGGTGGCAAACACCTGTAATCTCAATACTTGGGAGGCTGAAACAGGAGAATTGCAAGTTTCAGGCAAGCCTCAGCAACTTAGCGAGACCCTGTTTCAAAATAAACAATAAAATCGGGCTGGAGGTTTAGCTTAGAGGTAGTGTTGCAGGAGACTCAGTTTCCCTTTCCTCAGTTCCCCTGATTCCCAAGACAGGATTTCCGGAGGCTGAAATCAGAGGTAGGTTTCTTTACTTACCAGTAAATGGCTCAGTGAACAAACTCACGGATCTGAGCCTCAAACAAAGGGCTCACATGATTCTTATATCCTTGGTCTCTCACTTTGGAGAGGGGAGGGGTAACCTTTAGATTTATCATATCTAGCCTAAACAGGATGCTTAAGTTACATACCATCCCCCAGCTCTCTTCAGTCTTTTAACTGGCTCTCTCTTGTTTACATTAGGGGAAACTCCTGGATCATGACTCTGGGTTACCAAAGAAACAGCTCCCTTATCTGTTGGAAGTATCTGCTTGCTTGCTTGTGGGCAGCTAAGGGGAGGGATTGGGGAACTTTTATTTTTTCCCATATTGGGTCTAAACTCCCAACAATATTTCTAAGGTTTTGACTGGGTTTCCTATTTCAGTAGAGCACCTTGGGGTTCAATCCCCAGTACCACATACAAAATAATAATAATAATAATAATAATAATAATAATAATAATAACTACAACATTGAATTGTGTCTGAATAATATTGTATACTGGAAATTTACTAAAAGATTAGATTTTAGGTGCTCTTACCAAACATACACACACACACACACACACACACACACACGCACAAAAGTAATTATGTGAGATGATTAACATATAGAAGCAAAATGTGTCATATTAATTTGCTAGACTGTCATAATCATTTTACGATGTAAACGTATATGAAAACATAATGTTGCAAACCTTAAATAGACAATAAAAATAAAATTTAAAATATTAACCAAAAAGTTGTGTCAAGAGGGTAAGATTAGATCTATTTTTGAAAGATAAATCTGGCCAGTGGTGGTGATGCACACCTGTAATCCTAGTATTTGGGAGGCTGAGACAGGAGGATCTCAGGCTCAAAGCCACGGCTGGATAATTTAGTGAGACCTTGTTTCAAAATAAAAAAGGGCTAGGGCTTGGACATATATCGCCCCCCGGGTTCAATCCCCAGTATCGAAAAACAAATAGAAAAGGATATGCCTGGTAGCAATGTATAGTATTCTATAGGACGGGATGCTTGCTGAAAGAATACTGTAGCAATTTGACAGTCTTTGTAAAGACTGGGCATTCTTATTGTTCTGATATTATTCAACAAGTGCTCAGGGTGCTCACTCGTACATGCTTTCTTAATCTGATTTCATACCAAAGTTTCACCTAGAAAAAAAATTTATAGTCTTTATATTTTTATCTCTGAAGGAAGGGCAGAAAAACTTTTTTTTTTTTTAACCCAGGGGCATTCTACCTCTGAGCTATATCCCCTAACCCTTTTTATGTTTTGGGGGGATTCTGTTTTTTGAAACTAGATCTTTAGGCTGTTGAAGAAAGAGTCTTGCTACACTATGTCACAGCACTATCCTGGAACCTGTGATCCTCCTGTCTCAGTCTCCCAAGTACTAGGATTACAGGCATGAGCCATCAAGCCCAGCTTCTTTCCCTCTTCAATGTTCTGTGGAAGTACCTTGCCTCCAGTGGAGAATGTGAACAATAGCTGCCATTAAACTAATATAAACCCAGCAATTTAGCAAGAACCCCAGCAACCTAATGAGACCCTGTTCCAAAACAAAAAATAAAATAGGGTTGGGGACATAGCTTGGAGGTAGAATGCCTCTGGGTTCAAACCCCAGTAACAACACACACACACACACATACACACACGCATGTGCATGCCCCCCCCCACACACAAAAGCAACAAAAACTTCACTATGTGTGCAATATTCTTAACCATTTGAATTAGGTCCCTTGTCTTTGAAAGTTATGGAAACCCAGGTCACACTAGCTTAAGTGAGTGAAAGTAAAAACCTCAGAAGTATAATTAGCTTCAGACATGGCTGAATTTGGGGCTCAAACAATATAATCAGTGTTCTGTTTCTCTCTCCATGCAGCTCTTGACAGAGTGCCACAGCTGTGCATGATATACCAAGACTCCAAAACTCATAATCTACCAGCCAGAAGAGTACATCTTCCCTAAAAACTCTGCAAATAAGACTAAGGGAAACTCTCAATGACTTGAGCTAAATGGCTTTCCCTAGGTTCATCACTGTTCTTATATGGGTAGGAAACTTGAACATAAATGACTACAGGGAAGAGGGAGGAGGATTATGTATAACAAAAACAGCTCCACCTAAAATATGTGCAATATCTTACCCCTATGAAAGAGGGTTTCCGATAGAAGAAGACAGGGAGAGGCACACGGGAAGACAACAGGGGGCCATTTTTCAATGCCATCTGGACACTCAACTAAAGGATTCTTGGCCTTCCCGCGCCCCAATTTATGTTTAATGAAACTATCCTATTTCTAATGGAGAAAAAGAGGGGACGGTATATTCATTTGTGTTTTTAAGCTAGGATCTACAAGGAAACTATCCTACATTCTAAATCCAATGAAAGTCACTAGTAATCTTATTACCTGTAAGTCTTGGGTTTTATTAAGACATTGCATAACAAATTTTAATGAAATTGTTTTCAAATTCATTATCATTTTAAAGCACTACACAAATTAACAAAACAGTAGGTGTAATATTTTATTATAACAAAGTAGTAGTCATATATTGTCATCATCTCAGGAATGCATGCAGGGACACCATGTATAATTCTCTTGTATGATAAGGTGAAGATGGCTCAAAAATCGTTTCAATTATATAAGTTCACCATAAGTTTTCAATTTTTATTATAGATCCTCTGGTTAGAATTTCGTCGCACGTGCAAAGAGATCAAAAGCTGTTATTTTGTCCATGATGTCATATGCTCCTATCATCTTTAGTGCTCGCACTAATTGGTTCCTTAAAGCAGCCGTAGTCAGTGATAATTTGTTTTCCACTTTCCATTTGACAAATGTTTGGTAGGCTCTTTCTTTTAAAGAGCTGAAAAAATTAAAGTGACAATTATTTTAATTATCAATTAAGAACACTGTTTTTTTTTTGTTTTGTTTTGTTTTTTTGCGGTACTGGGGATTGAACTCAGAGGCATTCTACCTTTGAGCTATACCCCCAGCCCTATTTTTTTTTTTTTTTTATTCTTTATTTTGAAACCGAGTCTCACTAAGTTGCGAAGTGCCTCACTAGGTAGCTGAGGCTGGCCGCAAACCCAGATCCTCTGGTCTCAGCCTCCGGAATGCTGGGATTACAAGTGTGCGCCACCACGCCCAGCAAGAACACTGTTTTAAACTACTTAAATATTTAGATTGATTAGCCAGATTAAAATAAGTCTGAAATTAATTGGGGAAGAGAAGCTATATGAAAGTTTAGCACAGAGCCTGGCACCTAAAAAGTGAATGTGAGTTCTATTCCTGTCCCTTGTTTCCTTATAAAAAGTCAACAATTTAACCTACATTCAATTCTCAAGACCTCAAAATAGTAATTGTGGATTATTCACTATAAACCCCTTTGATACTGCTGCAGTATTACGTGCTTTATAGTTTGATTTACTTGATCCTCGTAACCACTCTCTTAGGTAAGTATATCTATCCATTTTACCATTGAAGAAACCAGCACAGAGAAATTAATGAACTTGCTCAAGGTCACAAAGCTAGTTTGAGCCAGGCATGCTAGCACATGCCTGTAATCCCAGCATTTGGAGTACTTGGGAGGCTGAGACAGGGGATCACAGGTTAGAAGACAGTCTCAATAACCTAGTGAGACTCTCAGCAACCTGGACAGATCCTGTTCCAAATAAAAAATAAAGGACTGGGGGTGTAGCTCAGAGGTAGAAGGCCCCTGGGTTCAATTTCCGGCAGCAGCAGCACCACCAACAATAACAACCACAAAAGTTTGTCCTCAGAGCTCTTTATTTATTTATTTATTATTATTTTTATTTTATTTTATTTTTTTAGCAAGAGCTGAGGCTCTTGCTAAATTGCTGAGGTTGACCTGGAGCCTGGGATCCTCCTCCTGTCTTAGCCTCTCAAATATTGGGATTATAGACGTGCACCACTCTACCCACAAACCCTTGCTCTTTATTATGTTTTAAGGCCTCCCAACATGGATGGTAATATGAATGCTTCAAAACCATGTAACATCAATATGATATAAATCAGAATATGAGAATAAGCATGTACCAAATGTTGTCATTCATACATACCTCTTTGTAGTACTATCGGTTTCTGAGTTTACCAAGTTTAGTTTTTGACACAAAAATTCAAAATTTTTTCCAGTGATATTGTTGGCAACTATCTTGAATATCTTCTCTAAGATTTTTTCTACATTTGAATATAAAACAAATTTTAAGCTTTTTCTTTTGAAAAATAGACTGGGGGTAATATTTAGCTTTCTGCTATGCTTCTATCAAAAGTATATATCAAGTAAAATTAAAAATGACAATACAGATCTACAATATAAACTGAAATTTGAACCATATTCCATTTCTTTCAAATCTGAAAAATCAATTTCCAAACCCTTTATTTTATTCTTTCAGGATTTAAAATGAATCTGATTCCTCTCTTCAATTCTGGTTCACCCGTAAGCACTCTTGAATATGCTTATGTATGAACCAACTTGAGAAGCCAAGTTCACATCTACTATAAGTATGGTGTATATGCATATATATGGCATATATATGCATGCTGGTTTTTTGTTGGTTTTGTTTTGTTTTGTTGCGGTACTGGGGATGGAACCTGGGGGCATTCTACTTCCGAGCTACAGCCCTAGCCCTATTTTTTTATTCTTTATTTGGAAACAAGGTCTCACTAAGTTGTGGAGGGCCTCACTAAGCAGCTAGGCTAGCCGCGAATCCGGATCCTCCAGTTTCAGCCTCCCAAATGCTGGGATTACAGGCGTGCGCCACCATGCCCAGCTTTATATGCATGATTGAAATCACTTATTTAGTTATTGTTAGCTTAGATATTAATGCTTTTAGTTTTTTTCTTAAAGTTTCCAGCTAATTTGAACTAAATCCATTTTTTGTTGACCAAGGTACATGAGAATTTTCAAGAATTAGAGATTTCCCACTCCCTATAATCATCTTGAATATGGATTTTTTTATTTTGCAGTGCCAAGAATTGAACACAGGGAAGGTCTGCCTTTGACCTATACCCACAACCCTATTTTATTTTTTACTTTGAAACAAGGTCTTGCTAAGTTACTGAGATCCTCACTAAGTTGCTGAGCCTAGCCTCGAACCTGTGATTCTCTTGTCTCAGCCTCCCAAGGACTGGGATTACAGGTGTGGGCCACAATGCTAGGCTTCAACCAGACAATTTGATAACCCTTTTCTAAATTACTATACCTAACAGAATTACTTTATGGATTCTTGAAAACCCCTAAAACCTTTCTTTTACAGAAGTAGAATTACGATAAAGTATCCTCTTTTTATAATACTACTGTGACTTTTAATTTATCTCATAGGTTCCTTCCATCAATGAAGCCCAAGTCTTGCAAAAGCCTCTGAATACTAAGCCATGTACATGAGTGTATAACGTGGCTTACAAGGGATTGTATCCTTTGTAGTGACCATCTCATTAGATTATGAGATTATGCTGGTATCTGCTCCTGGTTATATAGACAAGGTACTTGATAAATGATTTGGGGAGACAGTTTTAGATATTCCATTTTCCCAAATCAGAATCAACATTTACTGGTATATTACATTAAATTGGAGGACCAAAGTCTGGATTGACTCTTAAGTGATAATGAGTAGCAAAGTTGGAGTCCTACAGAAAAACCTAATTGCTTGGAGCCCAACCACAGGGAAAGTACTGGCCAGTGAAGCTTCCCTCCCAGAAGCTTGGAGAAGTCAGTCTCCATGAGTCCATGGAAGGGCGTTTCTCCTAGAGATCATTAGAGACAAGCAGTGGCACACTCCAGGACAGAAGGGATAAAGACAGCTCAGAGATTTCAGATAGTTGGTCACAGTAGACCAAAAACTGACTAGCATCAGTGGCCTCCCTTCAAAGCAAATCTGTCTTTTGAACAACTACACTTGGTAAAACAGATCAGAAATGAAAAAATCTAGCTGGGCATGGTGGCACATGCTTGTAATCCCAGTACTTGGGAAGCTGAGACAGGAGGATCCCAGGTTTGAGGACAGCCTCAGCAAGTAGTGAGACTCTCATCAACCTAGTGAGACCCTGTTTCCAAATAAGAAATAAAATCAGGCTGGGGGTGTAGCTCGAAGGCAGAATCCCTCTGGGTTCAATCCCCAGTACCACACACACAAAAAGAGAGAGAGAGAGAGAGAGAGAGAGAGAGAGAGAGAGAGAGAGAGAGAGAGAGAGAGAGAGACAAAGAAATCTATGTATGGATTCTGAGTCTGACCACATCACAACCATCATGGAAAATCTACTGAAGGACATTAAGGACAATGGGTAGGAAACAGGTCCCCCCAACACACACACACACACACACACACACACACACACACACACACACACACACTGGGTTTTGCCCGTTTTTCAAAGACTCAATTTGTGTAGACCTGGATTAAATTATCTGAATTATCAAAATAAATTTCTAAGCCAGGCGTGGTGGCGCATGTTTGTAATCCCAGCATTTGGGAGGCTGAGACTGGAGGATCTGGGTTCAAGGCCAGCCTCAGCTACTTACTGCGGCCCTCCGCAACTTAGTGAGACCCTGTTCAAAATAAAGAATAAAAAATAGGACTGGGGGCATAGCTTGGAGGTAGAATGCCTCTGAGTTCAATCCCCAGTACCACAAAATAAATAAATAAATAAATAAGTAAATTTCTAACCTTCAGAAAAAGGAAGATGATACATATTTTAATGTTTTCAACAGATTGAAAGTCCCCAATCGAAACAAACTTTTTTTTTCTTTCCAGTCACTGCGGGTTGAATCCAAGGGCATTCTACCTCCAAGCTACACTCCCAGCCCTATTTTTTATTCTTTTTTTTTTTTTTTTTTTGCGGTACTGGGGATTGAACTCAAAGGCGTTCTACCTTCGAGCTACACCCCCAGCCCTATTTTTTTATTCTTTATTTTGAAACCGGGTCTCACTAAGTTTCGGAGTGCCTCATTAAGCAGCTGAGGCTGGCCACGAACTCGGATCCTCCGGTCTCAGCCTCCCAAATGCTGGGTCTCACTAAGTTGTGGAGGGTCTCACTAAGTAGCTGAGGCTAGCCGCAAACCTGCGATCCTCCCATCTCAGCTTCCCAAGTACTGGGATTACAAGTGTATGCCACCATGCCTAGCTAAACAAACTCTTTTAATTTACAAATGATACCAGGAATTTACTTGTAAGACAGTCATTCATCACCTACCATCTCTTTCATCGGCTCTCTGTAGATAGCATACAATAGTATGCAACTGTTTTCCTTTACAGATTTCCATTGGCGGGTGCAGCAAAGGATTGTCATCAAAGTTTATCTCCTTCAGTGAAAAAAGATAGTAGATGGCACTAGGCAGAGTTGTCAGATTATTTCCTATTTTAAAAAAATATGATTGAATTATACTTTTCTGTTAAATGGAGTTATGGAGATAAATAACTATGTATGGAGAATCTACTGTATTGGCAAAGTATAAGGGACCCTCACAGTGCTGGCAAGTTATAAGTTTTGTTTTTGGGTTTTTTTGTTTTTGTTTTTGTTTTTTTGCAGTACTGGGGATTGAACCCAGAGGCATTCTACCTCTGAGCTACACCCCCAGTCCTGTTTTATTTTTTATTTTGAAACAGAGTCTCACTAAGTTTTGGGGAGGGTCTCATGAGGTTGCTGAGGCTGGTCTTGAACCTGAACCTGAGATCCTCCTGTCTCAACCAAGTACTGGGATTACAGGCATGTGCCACTGCACCCAGCCAGTCATGAGTTTTGACTGATGGCCACATACTAGGAGTGAACAGGAGGAGTGTACAGAAAAGTTGTGGTTCCTTTCTTGCCTATGTGTGGCAAAATGAGACAAAAGGTTATCCTATTCCAATATAGCAAAGAACCTTACAGTAGCTATGGTGGTAGTGTGCGTGTGTGTGTGTGTGTGTGTGTGTGTGTGTGTGTGTGTGTGTTACTGGGGTGAACCCAGGGGCCTTCTATCTCCAGGCTATACCCTCAGCCTGATTTTCTTATTTGGAAACAGAGTCTCACTAGGTTGATGAGAATCTTACTACTTGCTGAAGCTGTACTAAAACCTGCAATCCTCCTATCTCAGCCTCCAAGTACTGGGATTACAGGTGCGTGCCACCACGCCCAGCCTATGATGGTAATTTTAAAATAAACTTTTTGTTTGGAATAATTTTAGATCTGCAGAAAAGTTTCAGAGATGCCAGTGAGTTCCTATATACTTCTCACTGTTTTAGTGTCTCCTGCTGTTATCTCACATCATATTACATTTGTCTAATCTAAAAAACAAACCTTCGAACCTCCCATCTCAGCTTCCCAAGTACTAGTATTACAAGTGTGTGCCACCATGCCTAGCTAACAAACTCTTTTAATTTACAAATGATACCAGAATACTAGCACATTACTAACTAAACATCAGACTTTTTTTGAATTTATTAGCTTTTCTGTCAATGTCCTTTCTTTGGTCCAGAATCCATTCCAGAATACCACATTGCATGTAAGTATGTCTTCTTAATCCTCTTTGATCTGTAAGAGTTTCTTAGTCTTTTTTTATTTTTCATGACCTGACAGTATTGAGGAGTACTGGTTAGGAAATTTTAAAGAATGTTCTGTAATTAGAATTTTTTATATGTTTTCTCATAACTAGACTGGGATTGTGGGGTTTTTTTTGTTTTGTTTTGTTTTTTTTTTTTTTTTGCGGTACTGGGGATTGAACTCAGGGGCATTCTACCTCCAAGCTATACCCCCAGCCCTATTTTTTTTATTCTTTATTTTGAAACCGAGTCTCACTAAGTTGCCGAGTGCCTCACTAGGTAGCTGAGGCTGGCCGCGAACCTGGATCCTCCGGTCTCAGCCTCCCGAATGCTGGGATTACAAGCGTGCGCCACCAGGCCCGGCTGGATTGTGGGTTTTTGAAAAGAATATCACCGATGTGAAGAATATCATTACATCAGGGATACCTGCTATCCACACAACATCACTAACAATGTTAATCTTGATCACTGGCTAACAGTATCTACCAAGTTTCTCCAATGTACTGTTATGATTTTTTTCTCTTTAATGTATTCTCTTATTTGGAAGTGAGTCACTAAGTCCTGACCACCCTCAACAGGGTGAAAGAATTAAGCTCCACCTCCCTGAATATATTTTTTCAATACTTCCTTAATTCAGTATAAAACTAACATAAAAGTAAAACAGTAGTAACAAAAATTTGTAACCACTCAGAAGACATAGTATGTCTTTATATTATTTACATATTTTTACAATTAAAGTTTTGTTTTGTTTTTGCAGTACTGGAGATTGAACTCAGGGGCATTCTACCTCAGAGCTATACCCCCAGCCCTATTTTTTTTTTTTTTTTTTTTTGCGGTACTGGGGATTGAATTCAGGGGCATTCTACCTCCGAGCTACACCCCCAGCCCTATTTTTTATTCTTTATTTTGAACAGAGTCTCACTAAGTTGCGGAGGGCCTCACTAGGTAGCTGAGGCTGGCTGTGAACCCGGATCATCTGGTCTCAGCCTCCTAAATGCTGTGATTACAAGCGTGCGCCACCACGCCCGGCTCAGTTATAGTATTTATAAATATAAAGTAACCTGGTTTCTTTTAGTGAAGAATGATATTTAGAAACCAAGACCTGGGCTGGGGATGTGGCACAGTGGAAGAACACCTGCCTCACATGTTCTAGGCTCTGGGTTCAATACCCAGCACCACCATAAAAAAAAAAAAAGAAATAGTTATCAGGATCTGAGTACCAGACTTGCTCATTGTTTCTGAGTGTGTATGCATACAATATATTATAAACCTTAAACTATTCATATATGTACACACATGTATAACATATGTATGTTTATGTAAATCATAATTATAGTCTTTAAGGCCTTGCTTTTTCACTTTCCACTTGAGATTCATCAATGTTTTGCATATATCAATAGTTTTGTTCCTTTTACTAATAAGAAGTTTCCATTATACAGATATCAATAATTTACTGACTCACTAGATGAAGAACACTTGAGGAGTCTACAGTTTAGGTGAGTGTGAGTAAAGCCACTTGAGACATCTGCACTCAATTTTTTGTTTTTGGTACTAAAACAAGGGATTGAACCCTGGGGCACTTTACCTACAAGCTACACCCCTAACCCATTCCACATTTTCCTTTTGAAACAGGGTCTTGCTAAGTTGCTGAGGCTGGACTTGAACCTGCAATTCTCCTGTCTCAACCTCTCAAGATTACAGGCATGTGCCACTGCTCCGGGTTTGCACTCAGTTTTTTATTGAGTATAAATTTTTACTAAGCCGGGCGTGGTGGCGCACTCTTGTAATCCCAGCATTCGGGAGGCTGAGACCGGAGGATCCGGGTTTGAGGCCAGCCTCAGCTACCTAGTGAGACACTCCGCAACTTAGTGAGACTCGGTTTCAAAATAAAGAATAAAACAAATAGGGCTGGGGGTATAGTTCAGAGGTAGAATGCCCCTGAGTTCAATCCCCATTACCGCAAAAAAAAAAAAAAAATGTAGTTGGCTGGTGTGGTCTGTACTCCCAGTACTTGGGAGGCTGAAACAGGAGGATTGCAGTTTCGAAGCCAGCACCAGCAACTTAGTGAGACATTATTTCAAAATAAAATAGGCTAGAGGTGTAGCTCAGAGGTAAAACACCCCTGTGTTCAATTGCCAGTACCGAATAGAAAAAAAAAAAAAAGTGTAGTTGATGAGTGTATGTAAAATGTACAAAAACTACCAGTTTTCCAAAATGATTATACCATTTTGCATTCCTAATATCAATGTGTCAGAGTTATAGTTACTCCATATTTCTTTTTTTATCGTAATAATTCGTGCATTGTAAGCATACATCTTTGTTATGTACAAATTGATAACGACATATGTGCACACATTTCTCATTTGACCCCTTCCCCAATTCCCACCCACCTCCCTCACCCTTCCTCCCTCTCAAGTTAAGTTTAGTGAGTGACCTTAATATAATTGTGCCTTAGGGTGTCCCCCCCCCATCCATCCCCTTCGGTTAAACAAACTTCTAGTTACTGCATATTTCAATGGCTCTTGGCATTGTCAGAATTTGATTTTATCTATTCTAACAATGGCATTTCATTATATAACTTATGTTTTTGTAAAGCAAATGATATTCACCATATTTTCTTCTGTGTATTCACCATTCATCTACATTTGTTGTAATATACCTGTAAAAAATTTAGACCAGTTTTTTTTTTTTTTTTTTTTTTTTTTTTTTTTTTTTTTTTTTTTTTTTTTTTTTTTTTTTTTTTTTTTTTTTTTTTGCGGTACTGGGGATTGAACTCAGGGGAATTCTACCTCCGAGCTACACCCCCAGCCCTATTTTTTATTCTTTATTTTGAAACTGGGTCTCACTAAGTTGCAGAACGCCTCACTAGGTAGATGAGGCTAGCCGTGAACCCGGATCCTCCGGTCTCAGCCTCCCGAATGCTGGGATTACAAGCGCGTGCCACCACGCCCGGCTATACCAGTTTTTTAATTGGTTTTGTTTTGTTTGTTTTGTTTTGTTTGTTTTTGTAGTACTGGGAATTGAACCCAGGGGCATTCTACCTCAAAGCTATACCTCCAGACCTATTTTAAAATTTAATTTAATTTAATTTTTTGGTACTGGAGATTGAACACAGGAGTATTCTACCTCTGAGCTACATCCCCAGCCTATTTTATTTTTATTTTGAAACAGGGTCTTGCTAGGTTGATGAGAGTCTCACGACTTGCTGAGGCTGTCCCCAAACCTGCAATCCTCCCTGTCTCAGCCTCCCAAGTACTGGGATTACAGGATGCACCACCATGCACTTATTTTTTATTTTGAAACAGGGTCTCACTAGATGGCTGAGAGTTTCACTATGTTGCCGAGGTTGTCCTCAAATCTGCAATCCTCCTCTCTCAGTCTCCCAAGTACTGGATTTACAGCTGTGCCCCATCACACCTGGTTTATATCAATTTTTTTTGTGTGTGTGTGGTACTGGGGGTTGAACTCAGGGGCATTCTACCTTCGAGCTATACCCCCAGCCCTATTTTTTATTCTTTATTTTGAAATCGAGTCTCACTAAGTTGCAGAGTGCCTCACTAGGTAGCTGAGGCTGGCCGCGAACCCGGATCCTCCGGTCTCAGCCTCCGGAATGCTGGGATTACAAGCGTGCGCCACCACGCCCGGCTCTTTATATCAATTTTTATTGAGTTGTTCAACTTAATTTTTTTTTTTGGTGGAGGAGATACTGGAGATTGAACTCAGGGGCATTTTACATCCAAGCTACACTTTTATTTTTTATTTTGAAACAGGGTCTCCCTAAATTGCTGAGGCTGGCCTTGAACCTGTGATCCTCCTGTTTTAGCCTCCCAAGTACTGGGATTACAGGTGGGCACCCAGGCTTTCAATCAGTTCCTAAGTCCTATCTGTCCCTTCTTAGTGGAGCTGTGATAACATGTGGTCATCTTCCTTGTACACCTTGATATATAGAGTTTGACCTTTCTCCCTGGCTCCCTAGTACTTCTCAATGCTACACCAAAGGACCCGAGATAAAAACAGTCCCAAGATAAAAACAATGCAGCAAATAAATGATACTTTCTCCCCATGCCCAGCTCTCAGCAAATATTTTCTTCCAGACTGTAGCTTTTCTTTTCCTTTTTTCTCTTACTAATGCCTTTGGAAGAGTAGAAGTTTCTAACTTGCTGAAACCCAGTATACCCAATATACCAGCTCTCAGCAAATATTTTCTTCCAGACTGTAGCTTTTCTTTTCCTTTTTTCTCTTACTAATGCCTTTGGAAGAGTAGAAGTTTCTAACTTGCTGAAACCCAATATACCAATTATTTTTGTTTGTGGATTATGATTTTTTTTTTTTTTTGCTTTGCTTAGACACATGCCAGGCAAGCACTCTACCATTGAGCTACATCCCCAGCTCTGGATTGTGGTTTTAATGTTATATCTAAGAAATCTTTGCCAAGTTTACAAAGATTTTTCTTTTATGTCTTTATCTAGATGTTTTATGGTTTTAGTTTTTACATTTAGGTCTGTGATTCATTTTGAGTTCATCTTTTATATGACACATGGTATGGATCAAAGTTTTGTTGTGGTTGTTCCTATCTTATTTTCTTAAAAAATTTAGACATCTCATTTTTCAGCACCATATGTTGAAAATACTATTCGCTCTGTTTAATTACCTTTGTACATCTGTTAAAAGTCAGTTCAGTCAGGAACGGTGGCACAGACCTGTAATCCCAGTACTTGGGAGGTTGAGGCAAGAGGATCTCAGGTCAAAGACCAGCCTCAGAAACTTAGCAAGGCCCTCCATGACTTAGTTAGACCCTGTTTCAAAATAAAAAGGGTTAACTCCAGTCAGAATGGCAATCATAAAAAACACGAACAACACCACCTGCTGGCGAGG
>PVLC010035489.1:0-14852 GCA_004027655.1 Graphiurus murinus | reverse complement strand
TTGAAGCATCTATTACTACATTCTAACTTATTTTTACTTTTTCAAATTGCTAATTTATTAATTCATAAAAGGTGATCAAAATTATTTTGTGCTGACTGAAATGAAATTACAGAGACTTCCTAGATGATAAATCTGAAGCCAGAACGATGATCAGTAAAGCTGGAAACTAATAATGATACCATCATATCACCTTCTGTAGATACTTATATATTCAAACATTTTATTTCATCATAGGTCCCAGAACTTTGACTTTCGACAGTTCAATATATGCCCAATTAAAGTCATTGCATTTTTTGTTTTGTTTTGTGTTGTGGTAGTAGGAATTGAACCCAGGGGCATTCTACCTCTAAGCTACATCCCCAGTTCTTTTTACTTTTTTTTTTTTTTTTTTTTTTTGTCAAAATAGGGTTTTAATAGGTTGCTGAGAATCATGCTAAATTACTGAGGCTGGTCTCAAATTTGTGATTCTCTTGTCTCAGCCTCTCACATTCTGGATTACAGGGATGCACCCCTATGCCTGTCAAAGTCAATGTTTTTAAATTCTTATTTTATCTCAGGTCCTAACCCAGGTAAGACTGAGATGACAAAACCAAAATAGCGAGGTTCTTACTTTTGAGTAGCTTACAGTCTCATAAGGAAGAGATATTATAAACATACAATATAGAGAAAAGCAACAAATCACTGGTAATATATAGATTGAGATTAGAGAATCATATTTAGTCTCAATATATAAAGAACCTTCAATATTCAACAATAAGAAAATAAATAATTGAAATATGAAAAAAGTAGGGGCAATATGATTTGAACAGACATTGATCAAAGAAAATATGAGAATGGCAAAGAGCATATGAAAAGATGTTCAACATTATCAGGTATCAGGGAAACGCAAATATGACAAACCAACATAAACTGGTAAAAGCAAAAAAATAAAAATCTGACAATGATAAATGCTGACAAGGATTCAGAACAACTAGAGTGCTTATATTTTGCTGCCAGGAATGGAAAATGGTATAGCCACGCTACAAAATAGTTTTGCAACTTCTTATACATTTGAATATGCATTTATCATATGACCCAGAAATCCCATTCCTGGGCATGTATCCTAGAAATATGAAATATTTTGTTTGCATAGAAGTCTGTATGTGAACATTAATAGAAAATCTGCATATGACTACTATAAACTAGAAATAAGCCACATGCTCTTCAAGATATAAGCCAGTTTTGATGTATTTAGATAATGGAATTCTAATCAGCAATTTAAAATATATAATGAATTTTTATGTGCATAACATGGATGAATCTCAAAGTATTATTCTCAGTCATAAAAGTCAGTCTCCAAAAGTTAAATGCTAAGGCGGGCGTGATGGCACACACTTGTAATCCCAGTACTTGGGAAGCTGAGACCAGAGGATCCAGTTTCCTGGCCAGCCTCAGGTACTTAGTGAGGCTCTCCACAACTTAGTGAGAACCTGTTTCAAAATAAAGAATAAAACAAAGTAGGACTGAGGGTGTAGCTTGGAGGTAGAATGCCACTGAGTTCCATCCCCAGTACCACAAGAAAAAAAAAAAAAGTTAAATGCTGTATAAATGTTAGATTCAGGTAGATTGGAAGGTAAGGAAGGAGAGATTTCCAATGATTTCAATGTTTCTGACTTAGATTGAGCTTAAAGAACTCACCTCAGAATATAGTAAGAAGGACAGGCTTTGTAGAAAAATGAATTCAATTTTTTTTGTCTGAGACAGGTTTTTTTATTTTTTATTTTTATGCTTTTATTGGTTTATTATAGTCTCACATCATAATATAAATTATGTTGATAGTGACATACATGCACACAGGAAAAAGGAGACCAGAATTTGACATGTTGTTTCCCTAAAAGTATTCACATACACATGCACTTCTTGTTCTTCTCTGAGGCACCTCTGTGAAAAATATGAATATATGGAAAATTATCCTGTTGTATGACAGCAAATAAAATGCTCTACAGTAAAGATGCTGGTAAAATAAATAAAAAAATTGGACTAAGCTGGGCATGGTGGTGCATGCTTGTAATCCCAGTATTTAGGAGGCTGAGACCGGAGGACCTGGGTTCGAGGCCAGCCTCAGCTACTTAGGCTCTCCGCAACTTAGTGAGACCCTGTTTCAAGATAGAGAATACAAAATATACAAAATAGGACTGAGGATGTAGCTCGGAGTAGATGCCCCTGGTGTCAATCCCCCGTACCACAAAAAAAAAAAAAAAAAGTTGGACAGAAGATCTAGATGTATAACTTGGTTCTAGTAAAATTATAATTCAAAGAATTTTCCAATTCATCTAACCTTTTTAGCTTAGCTTTACTTCTTTTGTCTTTCGAATGGAGGTAGTGACTCCCACACTCATGGTTTCCGTGTATCCTAAATAAGAGAAAAAAATGTAATTTGTAAACTACAGAAAAGTATATTAATTTGAAGTAATATTTCCATTATTAGGATTTGGAGAATATTATTTCATTACTTATAACTTTGTTAGCAAATGTTTGATAATTATGATTAGACATAATGAAAGTTGTATCTATTGGTTAATGACAGTACTGTCTATATTCTTTTAATTTAAGAAGAAAAGAAGAAGTTGATATGTGGTAAATTATGGGATCATACACTCCATTTCCCTTAATGAGGTAAATGATTCTACCTTTCAATTATGAACTGAATAATTTAGGAATTATTATTTTAATACACAAATTAGAAGGATGATATCTATCTTAGTGCCAGGACATTTATACCCCACTGGGTAACTGCTACAGTTCACAAGTTGGATGTCAGTTTTAAAGAATGCTAGACTTAAAGCTATTTTTGTATTTGAAAGTATTCATGTATTCAAGGATAAATGCTTATATTATTATAAGTTAGTCTTCATAGGTATAACATTACAAACCTGAAACATAAAGCACTATTATTTGTGGACTTTTGTTTACTTTGAAGATATAAAAAAGAAAAAAAGTATAAGAAAAATTGAATATCATGGATATATAGATACTAAGGGACTAAAAATAATTATGCTCCTAAACAATTTGAGAATCAAGGTGAATGGTCTACTAATCAATAAAAGAAATTAAATGAAGAAGGGAAAATCTGATGAAAGTCTGATTTTTGCCATGCCTTGGTGATGTCTACCTTGATGCACAATATCTTCTCCATTTTTATATATATTTAAAGGATAGACATTGAAACAAAATGGCTTTCTAGAAGAACAGGCCGTAGTGACAACAGTATCTTCTTATATAAAAAAGCAAAATCAAAACTGGGTTCCTCACTGGTAACAGGATACTCCATTCCTACAACATCTACCAAGTTCACCTCCATGTTACCCAAAGTAACTTGAGAGAAAATAATTAAACATGAAGCTCATTCTTTCGCCTGTGTCCTACCAATAAATTGTCCAAATTTATTTGAGCCCATTTTCTCTTCACTATCCTAACCTCTGTAAGTGTGGTGAATCAGCATATCAGTTGTCATACCCCTGCTTTGAAACTGCTTGACCACCTCACAAGATGTAAGGGTCAAGGACAGGCAGAGATAGGTAAGAGATGCTAGATGAAAAGGATGACACACAGCTGGGCCTGGTGGCATACACACTTGTAATCTCAGTTGGGAGGCTAAGATAAAAAGATCACAGGTTCAAACCTAGCCTCAGTAACTTAATGAGACCCTCATCAACTTAGTGAGATCCTGTTTGATTTTTTTTTTTTTTAAATAAAACTTGATAAATGGGCTAGGGTATGTAGCTTAGAGGTAGAATGCCCAAGTATCAAAGTTCAAGTCTCAATACCAAAATAATAATAATAATAATAATAATAATAATAATAATAATTATTATTATTATTATTCATGTTCATGTCAAGCAAAACTCTAACATACCTCCTGAGACCAAATCAAAGTCCACTTTTACATACACATGAATACAGTTGGATAGAATCCAGAACCTATTAATAGGGCCTCATTCAGTTTACAGATTTATTACCAAAAAGTAGAATTTTATAATTTTTTATGGCATTTGTATTTAAGTGACCTATAGAGTTACTTGGATTTGCCTGAAAAAAGGCTAATGCTGCCAAATGCTTTTAAATAGACTTGAATTTTACAATTAAATTGTTTTACAAACAATTCAAGTTGAGAGTTTGGGAGCTTTTAAAAATTTATTCCCTGGAGTTAGGAAGAGAACAAGCTATTGCTCTAGTCTTATTATATACTAATAAATCAATTCCACAGTTTTGAAATTTTACCACATAATGTGCCTATTCTGATAGTCAATGTTGAATTTCTTGAATTATTTTAAATCATATCCAAGAAAGAATATCAATTTTTCATCTGAAACACATATAAAGTACATTGACAGCCTCATTTTTGTGAGTAAGAGTTGTTGAAATGTGAGATTATGATTGTCAGACTTGCATTTTTCTTTCAGTTTGTTCTAAGTTGACTGATTTTTATGCCAAAGTGCAAGTTATATTAACTGTATATGTTCAGTGTTATACTTTAAAGCTCATCATTAGAGCACAGAGCTTTGTTGATGTGTTTGATTTTTATCATGAGTCTTAAGGTGTATTGGTCATTTATAATACGTTGTGCAATTATGGTGAAATCATTCTTAATGTTCAAATATTACATGAATGTTTGGGTAACATAAAGATAAAACACCCAAATTTAAAATTTCATAATTATTCACTTTATTTAGTATGCAAATGATGCGGCAACCTCACTCAGCTAAGATTTCTTATCTGTAGTAGTCAATTTGGTGAAAATATTTGATGTAGTCCAGGTAGAGTAAATCTATATCATTCAGAGGGAAGCCCCTCTGTTTCTACGTGGATCAGGCTTTGTCAGTATATGAGCTGACTTAGCACATTTTCTTTCCTCAGTAACAAGGGCTGTCAAAATAACTGCAGGCATGGGAGATGTCTGTCCCTTCTTGATCCAGGTTCATGCCACCTCACTTAACTCAAAGTGAGACTGCTGGCATTTTCATCCTAAGTCTCAAACTTGACTGAGTCCACAGTTCATCATATAATGGCCTCAGATAAAGGACTGGCAACATATTGATTGCTCTTCTATCTACTCTCTTTATGCTATAAAGTCCATAAAGAGAAATATCCCCAGAACAGTAACCAAAGGAGTTATGAAGACTATTTGTTTGTTTGTTTATTTTTGAAGGGGTAATGGGGGCAAACCCAGGGATACTTTACCACTGAGTTATATCCCCAGCCCTTTTTGTTTCTTATTTTGAGAAAAGAGCTCACTAAATTGCCTAGACAGGCCTCAAACTTGCAATCCTTCTGTTTCAGGCAGCCGAGTCTCTGGGATTGCAGACATGTGCTGCTGTACCCTGTGAAAACCACATTATTAATAGATTTACAAGTGTAGGGCTCTCTTATGAATCAGATTAGAGGGCTTAAGTCCTCAGTCCTAAATGTAATCTGCTATTGCTCTCTGAAATTAAATCTTGAGTATAACACAGGTTATAAAAACCTAAAAACGCAATTTATGTATGGGAGCCTGAGGAGAGAGGGCAGGAGAAATAAAATTGAATAAAGGTAGCCAATGTTTGTGGGCATTTTGGTGGATGATAAACAGGGTTCTAAGTGTTTTATAGGTATAGTATTATTTAATAATTAAAGCTTTACTATTTTGTGTTTCACAGATGATAAAAGTGAAGTACAGGAAGATTCAATATTTTTTTAAAGGTCAAATAGCTAAAAATATTAAGATGACAGAGCCAAAGTTTTAATCACTATATTTAAAAGTATGTACGTGGATGTATATGTATATGTGTGTGAGTGTGTATCTACATGTATACACATACAGATACATATATACATACATGTAAATATTTATATACTAGGAGTATCTTTCTCTCTTTATATATCTGTTTATATATATAAAAAATGAGAACATGATGAGAAAGAAATTACACAATTAGCATATTACTGCCATATATCTCAAGAAATTTATGTAGGTATACAGAGAAGAAGAGGAAAAGATGGTTCATGTTTTTAATATTTACTGACCATGTACAATAGTAAGCAGTCCAATCAATTTCTTGAACTCTGGTCAATCATCTCATATTCCCTTCTTTTTCAGAGAAGCCAACGAAGAGTGTATAGAGAAACAATCTCATAGAGTAGGGATAACATTGTATAATAGAAAGAAAAAAAAACATTTTCTAGGAATACAGACAAGAGTTTGAATCTAAGTACTCAAATCATCTTGGGAAATTTATTAAGGTTTGCTCAGTTTCAGTGTGCTTACTTATGAAAAGTGCTCTTTTAAGAGATTAATTTTATTTTAGCTCTATTTCTCAGTGGTCCCAACTTCCATCCATATACTACTATAACCATCATCTTTAGTACTGCTAATGCTGACATTTCTCTTGCATTTCCTAAACATGTTGAGTGATTACTTGCATTTTACTTTGCTCTGATTCAGGTATCCAAATACTTGTTGGTAAACCTGTATATTCTTCAGTGACCCTAATTTAAGAGTCCTGAAACCAAACTCAGCATCTTTCCTCTCCAGAATGTCTCTCCCCACTGTGTTGCCTGTTTGACTAATGTTACTTTTATTTCAATTACTTACTGCAGAAATCTGAGTCATTCTAGATTCTTTCCTTTCATGGCTACATATAGGCACCAAGCCCTGTGAATTCCCTCATTTATCTTTCTTTGTTAGTTCTTTCCTTTTTTCCTCTTTTCTGTCACCATCATTTTTCTACCAGATTGATGCAAGAGGTTAAAAACAGGGCCATCTACCCTGATATTTTCCCTGACTTCACTGATCTGGCCCTGACATAGCTGCCAGAAAGATATTTGTAAATGAAAATCATATGCTGCTGCATAGCCTGAAACCTTTCAATGATTTATCAGAGCTTATCAGATAAGGCTCCAGTTCTTTGGGTTAGCACACAGAGGCCTGTACTAGTGACATTTCAGGCCAGGTGATTATTTGGTGCACTCGTGTGTGGGGGGTAGGTCTCGTGCATTACAGAATGTTTGGGGATATCTCTAGCCTTCATCCATGAGATGCAGGTATTACTACCTGCTACTGTAGAGCTAAAGCATGGTCCTGACATTTCTACCTGTTTCCTGGGGACAATATCTTCACAGTTTCGGGACCACTTGTCTACTTAATCTGGCTGCTAAATTTTCATTTCCCCACGAAAAACATGTCTGTCATATGTTATTACTGCTCCCTGTACAAATCTCTTCTTCAAGCTGTCCTGACTCCTACAGCGTTCTTAAGCAGGTCCTACTCTTCCAGGTCTCCATACATTCCTTGACTTTTGCTTATAATGTCATCTGCTCAAGCCTTGCTGCTCTCCAACTTTGGTCCTTTCCATTCTCTCCAACACAGATCTCTGACCTTTCTATCTCTGTAAATTCTTCCCACCCTTAAAGGCCAAGTCAATCCTCTTTCTTCCACAGAGTCTTCTCCAGATATTCTTGTCACGTCTGTTTTTCCTGATAAAAAGAAAACTATGCCTGTTTTCCTCACTTCATCAAAAATTTTGAAATCACTTATTTCCTTACCCCTTTGGCCTAGATGAGGGGAAAATACATTTAGGAATATAAAGATGCCAATTTAAATATGATGAGTAGGGAGGGTAACGTAGCACAATGGAATTTGTAGGGAAATGTGATATTTCTATCACAACAAACCTCACTATGATGTATGGTTACAATGCAACAATAAAATATTTTTAAAAGACAACCAATCAGAAAATACATGTAAGACAGAAAAATCTAAATAGCAGGCAATCATATTATCAATGAATTTTTTTTATGTTACAATGTTCATGACTATTTGCAATAATTTCTATTTTTTTTTCAAGAGATAAGTGTTACATATTGATCTATTGAGTAGTCAGAAAAATATATGATATATTGTAAAATATATTGTAAAAATTATTGCAATATAAATTAAACCCTTGGATGGGCTTTTAGATAACTAGGCAAAGAATTTTCTTTTCTGCAGCTCTTTATTATCCTAGGATTCAAGAAAAATTAATTAATGGAATTATGATCTGTTTTTATATAGCATCTGCATGAGGCCAATATGTGTTCATTCTTCTGGTAAAGAGTTTGAAATCTACTTCCTATGATTGTGGTGTTAACCCTACACAGCAATGAAGGCATTACCACTATGATCTCATTAAAAAAAAAAAAAATTGGGCTTTAGTGTTTTATCTGTGAATTTAAGGGAATGATTGAGGATGATATTTTTATACTCATATTTTATGGAGCTCTATTGTTTCAACTATTCTATGGAATATAAAATATTCAAGAAGAATTATTTTTTATTTAGTTTTTAATTCTCTATATTGAATATAAGTATCTGTCTTTGCCATAGAGTGCTCATTGGAGAAGGGAAAATCAAAACAACCCTGAATAAAATATTTGGCCTTGGAATTTTATATGTTTATGAAATACTTAAGAACAGTATTTGACTGTACTATTTTATATTTTCATGGTTTTTTTGACTATCAGTAAGCATTCAACAATTTCTTTCAATGTAGAGACACCAGTATCTGTATTCTTAGTAATGTCTTTCTTATTTTAGATTTTTTTTTTTTTTTGGTACTGGGGATTGAACCTAGGGGCATTCTACTTCCAAGCTACACCCCACAGCCCTATTTTTCAATCTTAATTTTGAAACAGAGTCTCACTATGTTGCAGAGGGTCTCACTAAGTAGCTGGGGCTGGCTGCAAATCTGCAATCCTCCTGTCTCAGCCTCCCAAGTACTAGGATTACAGTGTGTACCACCACGCCTGGCTTATTTTAGATTTTTAAATAAAAGAAAGGAAGAATGTCCTCAAAATCAGAATTCATTCCTTTTTCTTAAGTCAGTCATTTAGTAGTATTTGTGGTAAAGACTGAATAGTAGCAAATGCATATAGTCCTTTTGAAGAATAAAGAGAGACTTGAACCTATTTTCTTTCAAAATTTTATTAATCTGGTATAAATATATTCTCATATTTAGATTGCCTGATTAAAAATGTATTTTTCTGATCTATATATCAGGAGAGATAAAGAAAGAAGACAAATGGTTAGTTATTTAATGAGTCAGAATCTAAAATATCATGATAGGAACAAAAAGTACTGCCACAACCACAATAAAACCACGAATACCATTAAGTGTTTGTGCAGGTATGTTGAATACACTTGAAAAAGGATATTTATATTTGTAACTAATTATGTAAAGGAATAAATATTTATTTTTATAGTTTCTCAGTCATTAGGAATACTTTGTTGTTCTTATTGTATCTACTTTTAGAAGGTTTTTTGTTTATGTGCACTTTTTTTTTTTCATTTTTACTACCACAGCATATATTTTCCCTTTTAAGTCAAGCCCTAGGTTTGTAGAAAGGTAGGTAATGCTCTACTAGACCAGTAAATTAGTGATGAATGAAACTCCCAGAAGTTTAGAGGCCCAGCCAAGTTGGAGTTAACATCATGAACTCTATATGTTTATTGAAACTGGAAAATCTGTCTTGAGTTTGCATGAAATGATCTGTAAATTTTGTGATAAAAAGAGTTGTGACAAGGCTTTCAGGATTCCTTGCATGAGACAATGCAGATCTCCAAGAGGAGCCTTACATCTTATGTCTGAATATGGGAATTTAGTGAGCACAAATATAACAGGATGGAAAAATGTACTCATACATCACAAGAGTTTGAGTTCAAACTTAAGGATAATATTTCTTTTAAGTAGCTTGCTTAATCTACTTTAAAGCATAGCATTGGATTATTAAAAGTACACAAAGATTTATTTTATATCTGACTTTGGGAATTTTTTAAACATTCTGTAGTGAAGATTTATACTGAGTTGCTGTTATTTTATTAACTGTTTTTGTTTTGAGAAGCAAGATTGAAGGGATTATGGAAATATATATGCATATATATTTGGAAAAAATAGGCAAGCAAACACTTTAGTGTATCGAAGGTTCGTATCTTGTCCTTGCTAGATTGCCTAAGTAATGCAAAAATACTGAAATATTTGTAGTAGTAGTAGTAGCAGTAAAATTAGTAGTAGCAGTAGTGGTCCCTGGAATATTACGTACTGTACTGTGCTCAGTAGTTTATGTGTATTATTTACTCTTCTTTATAACCTGAGGAGGAAGGTATTATAGTCTTCATTTTATAATGAGTACAGTGAAATACAGAAAAATTTTCAGGCTCTAATTGTAAATAAGCTACAGAGCTCAAGTTTTAACCTTAGACATTCAGAGATCAGAATCCAGGCTTTATTGAGCATGTTATTTTTCAACATCAGTACCTTGGAATGGGGTTTCACAGTTTTTGAATATCTGGAATTAAATTTTAAATATCGTCAACTCTGTATTTGTTACTCTAGGAAAAATGACACAAGAAGGCAAAGATATCAGCTTGTGTAGAGAGGGGGGATTGTAAATTTACTCACATCTTAGTTGAAAATGCTTAGAATGTTAGATTTCACTCCTTTTCCTAATGCTCTTTTACAAGATGAAATTTAGGTTATTGGGAAGTATGCCATCTCTCATCAGTATCATTCCAAAGAGGGATATTGTTAATTATGCAAGGGATGGTCCATGTTAATTCAAGAATCACCCTATACCACTTCATATTCCCTGATTTCAAAAGAAGAATGGAATAATATCTCTGCTTTAGAGAAATCGGAGACTCAAGCTAAAATGTCTTTGTTTTTCTACTTATAACCCAAGATGCCCTATTCCACATAGATACAAATGTTCTTTTTCTTCTCTGACATTAAACATGTATTCTATTATAGGAAAGCATCCCTCTGGCTTAGTATTTGCTGTACTGTCCTGTATTAAAAAAAAATATTTACTCTTGCTCATTCCTAAACCCTATTGTCTTGCTTAAAGAGAAATGTGTCTGTCTTTCCTTCTTTTGGACTGGTAAAACTTGGGGATCAAATTTAAAAGTAGCAAGCTACTAAGGAACAAAGTATAAGGGTGTATCAATGCATTTGTTTAATATTTCCACACATTATATCATTAATTTTAATAATTACTAGGCAGCAGTAATCAATGCCACTATTAACAAAGAGATCTCTGAATAAGAAGGTTTGCCTTCTGTAGGTTCACAGAATGAGGTCACTGAACAGAGGTCATTTCACTTATCAGACTAGAAAGCTGAAGAGCATACTACTAAATCTAGTCATATAGCTTTGAAGGTGTCTTTTAACTTCTTTCCTTATAAAAAATACTAAAAATATTAAATATGCCTAGATAGTGGATAGATAATGGAGGTGACATTGTTTAGTAAACTGTGAATCAAATATAAGTTTCTAGAATTCACTTTCATTTTCCTGGAGACACAAATGTTCAATGGGAAAAATGCTATTCATTCATTTACATGATTCAGAGCTATAAAATGATTTGGGATTTTTTTTTTTACCTTTGATTCCAAGAATCTTTCATTACTTCTTATGATAATTTAAAGTCAACAAAGTAGTCTCAGGTGTAAACTGTAAGAAAGATCTAATAATATTTGCCTAGATTATCTTTTAAACTGAAAAATGATGATTCATCACATAGATATTTTGATAAAATGAAGCTTATTTAGTGATCTATTCATTCATGGCATCTTCTAGGTATACGGAAACTTTTCCATAAACATGTATATTGTACCTTATCAATATAGTTGTAAAAATGGAGTTAGGTGTGATGGCACACACTTATAATCTTGGCACTTGGTAGGCTGAGACAGGAGAATTATAGGTTAGAGATTAGCATCAGCAACTTAGCAAGACTTTCAGCAACCCAGCAAGACTTTTTAAAAAAATTAAAAATTAAAAAAAAAATTGAGCCTGGCGTGGTGGCGCACGCTTGTAATCCCAGCATTCGGGAGGCTGAGACCGGAGGATCCGGGTTCGCGGCCAGCCTCAGCTACCTAGTGAGGCACTCCGCAACTTAGTGAGACCCGATTTCAAAATAAAGAATCAAAAATAGGGCTGGGGGTGTAGCTCGGAAGTAGAATGCCCCTAAGTTCAATCCCCAGTACCGCAAAAAAAATAAGTGAAAAAAAAAAAAAATTGTTGGGAGTGTTACTAGGAGGTAGAATTTCCCTGAGTTCAATCCCAAACAACAACAAAAAGGTTATGGAAAAACAAAGAGTGTCTTATACACTCTCACATTGGTTTGTATGCTCCAAAAAACTGAAATTCATACAAGATTATTGTTACTAAATGGTCAAGGAGAAGGTGAAGAGAGGGTCTGAACTACAATAATATCTGAGATCCCTGGTAGGAGCATGAGAGAGAAAGAGGATTGGAGCAGGAAGAGTCCCATCACCATTTTAAGAAAAGTTCAGCTAAGCAAGTGGAGGATTTGAGTCAACCTCACCCAGTAGAGGAGTCCACCATCTCCTAAGACTGGAACTTCAGTGCCCCTTCCCATTGTGTTCGTTAACTGTCTGGGGTTGGCACATAGGAAACCTGCCTACAGCACAGACGCAGTGGTAGATTCAAAGGGGCAGCTGGATTATCAGTCAGAATGATCCCATGTCATCGGCAGGGTATACTTCTGTGGCCATAAGAACTCTCAGCTTATCTACCTAAGGTATGTTTTATGTTGGTTCTGTCTTCAGGGGTGGGCCCATGGATCAGGTCTGGCCATCAGAAGACGATTGTATTTCCATGATCACAGCTGTTGGCTCAGTGAGGGTCGTATTTGTAGCTTATAATTGTGAGACACTATGAGCTATATTTGGTACTCTTAGAAAAGTCTCTTTGGTGACAATCTAAACTTAGAGCTCTTGGGAAATCCTTTATTGACCACTAAGTCAATTTAGCAAAAATCCAAACCATGAAAAGAAAAAAAAAAAAAAAAAAAAGCTGACTCTAAAGACATTGTTTTATCCCCTGAATAAAACTGGGCCTGATTTCTGACTACTTAGTTTTATAAGCCAATGAATTTCTTTTTTGTTTTGTTTACTAATCACTGTTAAATATTATACCCAAGTGTATTGGCACAGGCCTGTAATCAAAGTACTTGGAAGGCTGAGACAGGAGGATGGCAGGTTCATTGCCAGCCTCAGCAACTTAGTGAGAGCTTGTTTCAAAATAATAAAGAAAGAAAGGAAAGAAGGAAGTAGTTCTATTTTTCATTAACTAATTAATAAAAATAAAAATTACTGAACAGTTTTGGACAAATAGATGGAGATTGACTCCATAAGGGCTTCAATTATGAGTGTTGAGGTCTGAGACAGTCAAAACTAATGTATGTATCCTTCATCATCAGCTCCTGCCATTCATCTTTGCATATTTTTATACCATTATAATTACTTAATGTCTTAATAATGATTTGTTTAATGAATTAGCAGCTTTTAATATAGAAAAAAGTTTTAAGAAAAGAACTTACAAAAATATGTTCTTATGTTTTATAAACCCTCAGAAAATGAATTCTTTAGACTCACTGTTCTTAAACACAGTTCTAATTCTAAAACTTCAGAAACACACAACACACCAGGCCATTGTTATTCATTCCCTTTGTGAAACAAAAGTTTCATGTGCCATTGCATTGAATCATTTAATAATAAAATGTGAAGGAGTAGTTGGGGATGTATATGTTTTCCTTGAAACTACAAGTACTGTAGGTAGAATGTCAGCAGAATGAAAAAGTACATCATAACTTTCTCTGCTGCGAATGAAAGTACTGTGCAGCAGGTTACCTGGTGACACTTCTCGTAAAACATCTTAACAAACAGGCAACATGCAGTTGCCTGGCCAGTCCATGCTGCAGGTTTCTGCAGGTAAGATGTGCCCCTGACCATTGTATGTTCTAGCTCCAAGGAAGAAAATAGCTCAAATGAGGTGAGAGTGGTCATTCACATTAGCATCAGTTCATAGTAGGTAGTAACATTGCTGAGTTTACGGCACACATTTCTTTTATTCATCTTCTATACTCCGCAAGACTTGGAACATGAAATTTAAAACATTAATATTAAACATTACTGAAATACTTCATCATTTGCAGGAATTCTTGTAATTATCCACTTTGATGTTATTTTATGTTTTCTGTAAAGTCATAAAAGATAAGTGATATAGGATAAAAGCTCATTGTAAGGCTGACCACACTGAAGTTAAAAAAAAGTTTACATAAATATTGCAAATGAATTGAAAACTGATGTGCATTCTTATGGTTATCTTAGAGTGCTTTTTTTTTGGATAAAGATCTCTATGAAATCTCATGACATTTTATTTAACTTCTGCTATAGAACCTTGCTGTTTAAGACATGGTTCATGTTCTAGCAGCAGTGGCATCATTTTAAAGTTTATTAATAATATGGAATTTCAGATCCCACCAATATCTACTGAATCAGAACTAATTTTTTCACAAGATCCCTAAGTTTGAGAAAAACTTCTCTAAACCAGAATATCATGAGATTAGGACATACTATCTCCTATAAAGACCAAAACTCTAGTTGGTTGGGATTTAGGTTTTCTAATCTGTATTATCATTTGAATTCCAATTCTTCTCTTTTTCTTATAGGCCAGTAAGATATACTTGACTTCTATATTGCATGTTGCTATATAAAATTAAAACAAGGAAACCACTGCAGGTTGCAATTTGATACTTCATGACAGACTATGGATCAAGAACACTACTTTTGACAAGTGTTTAGTCTATCTGAATATGCATGCTAAAAGTTGGCTACTCTCCCAAGTCAATGCTGGTTACATTTGATTGATAAAAATGTGCTTCTTTATTCAGGGTCAAATAATTTGTAAAAATTTTCTTTTGCTTACTGAGCAGCTTCTTTGAGAAATACCAGCCTGACATTATATCTGTACATGCATTTTCTCACCCAAATATAT
>PVLC010035488.1:0-16289 GCA_004027655.1 Graphiurus murinus | reverse complement strand
CTTTTAAGAAAGTTTCTCCCTTTTGCTTTCTAAGCCTCAAATCACATGCCTCAGTCCAAAAACTAGCTTATTCCTTAGGTGCCATCAAGAAAATTCTTACAGATACCAATGATTTGTAATTAAGCATATTTAAGTCAGCATCAGCATCTTGTCCAACACTAACAATGCTTTCCTTACAACCTGCCTATAAATTAGTGTTTCTCAATTGCAAGTCCTTTAGATGATCAGTATAGTCACCTGGGGTGCTTGTGAAAATGGAAGACTTCCAGTGCATAAGACAGAACTTGCTTTGAGAATTTAACTGTGCTCAGTGGTACACACCTGTAATCCTACTACTAGAGAGGCTAAGGTAGGAGGATTGAAGTTCAAAGATATTCTGGGCAATATAAGAAGAGCACATCTGAAGAAGAAGAAGAAGAAGAAGAAGAAGAAGAAGAAGAAGAAGAAGAAGAAGAAGAAGAAGAAGAAGAAGAAGAAGAAGAAGAAGAAGAAGAAGAAGAAGAAAAAGAAAAAGAAGAAGGAGGAGGAGGAGGAGGAGGAGGAGGAGGAGGAGAAGGAGAAGAAACTACAGTTTTATCAAACTCTACAAAGTTTGAGAACTTCAGCTAAACCAGCAGTGTGATATTGCAAGAGAATGTTTCCAACTGTGTTTTGATTCTTAGCAAAGTGGTGATAATGATCACATCTAAGGTGGAGAAATCCCTTTGCTAAGATATTTTCCTTGCTGGGAACAACCCTGATGAGGCTGCCTTTGGGGAATAAGAGGCCTCTGGCTGAGAGGAAATGTTATTGGATTTCCAGACCTGAGGAATAAACCATTTGAATGAGAACATACGACAAGGAAAAGCAAAAAAAATTTAATGTTTGACGCCAACATGTATAATAGAGTTTATTTCTCACAACTAGAGGAGAATTTTTTGCTGTATAGGTCCAGTTAGTAAAATATTTTAGACTTTATGGGGTCATTTGATCATGACCTCAATTACTTAATTTTGTGAAAGTAGCAATGGATGCTAATGTAAACATATGGGCAGAGTTCTATTCTAATACAACTTTAGTATTAATACTAAATACTTTGGCTATTCTGGGCTTTTTGTTGTTCCAAATGAATTTAAGGACTGATTTTTCTATGTCTGTGAGGAGTGACCTTGGTAATTTAATGGGTATTGCATTGACTCTGTAGATCACTTTTGGGAAAATGGCCATTTTGATGATATTTATTCTCCCTATCCAAGAGCATGGAAGATCTTTCCATATTCTAAAGTCTTCTTTGGTTTCTTTTTTCAACTTTTATAGTTTTCCTTATAGAAGTCTTTTACCTCCTGGGTTAGGTTTATTCCTAATTATTATTTTATTTTTCTGAGTGCTATTGTGAGTGGAATTGTTTTTTGGATTTGTTTTTCAGTGGATTTAGGGTTGGCATACAGGAAAGCTTCTGATTTTTTAATATTGATTTTTTCACGAGTAACAAATTATTATTCATATATATATATATATATATATATATATATATATATATATATACTTTTTTTTTTTTGCAGTACTGGGGATTGAACCCAGGGGCATTCTACCTCTGAGCTATACCCCCAGCCCTATTTTTTATTCTTTTTTTTTGAAACAGGGTCTCACTATGTTGCGGAGTGCCTCACTAGGTAGCTGAGGCTGGCCACGAACCCGGATCCTCCTATCTCAGCCTCCCAAATGCTGGGATTACAAGCATGCTCCACCACACCTGGCTTCTTCTTTTGATATTTTTAAAAATAATTTTTAAGTGTAAAAAATCATTCTTAGCACATAGGGCTGTACCAAAATGAACAGTGGGCAGGATTTCATTCACCAGCTGTAGTTTCCCAATCCTGGCATCGAAACAGTAGTTTTGAAATTTTAACTTCACCTGGAGGGTGCATTGAAATGTAAATTGAGCCAGGCATGCTAGCATATGCCTGTAATCCTAATTCTTGGGAGAGTTAGACAGGAGAATTGCAGATTCAAGACCAGCCTCAGCAGCTTAAGTGAGACTCTCAGCAACCTAGTGAGAACCTGTTGGAAAAAAAAAAATTAAAAAAAGCTAGGGGTATAGCTTGGAGGTAGAATACCCCTGGGTTCAATATCCAGTACAGGAAGGGAGAAAGGGAGGAAGGGAGGAAGGGAGGAAGGGAGGAAGGGAGGAAGGAAGGAAGGAAGGAAGGAAGGAAGGAAGGAAGGAAGGAAAGAAGGAAGGACGTTAGGAAGGTAGACTGTTGGGTTTCCCTGGCAGTTTCTGGTACTGAAGTTCTGGGGTAGGCCCTGATGATTTGCATTTCTGAGAAGTTCCTAGATGGGTTCAATGAACTCCAAGTGCCAGGCAAGATAAGGAAGTTAGTTTCTAAGATCCATCTCATCTTATCAATGTGGAGCATTTTATTTTTTATATTGCCTTATGTTGGAAAGAATAAGAGTAGCAGTAAACCCAATGAAGCTGTAAGAGAACATTTTTGCTCTGCAGTTTTTGAGAGCTTGGCTTGGATTTGCTTATCAACATCAGAGGTGGAGATGTAGAGGATTTCTTGGCAAAAGAGACCTGGGAGGAGAAGAAAATAACAGAGAAACAGGGTGGAGTGTCCTTGTTACCATTACATTAAGAACAGGTTCCTCTGATTCATGCTGACCTTAAAGTAATCTAATAGAGAAGCTGAAACTGTTCCACGTGAATCATGTCTTCTGAATTCCAAGTCATTATTGTTATTTTTATTATTAAGGAAACAAAAAAATTATTGTGTGGTCAAGTAATTGGTTGACAATTCTAAGCAACTACAAAGAATAAAAAAGCTACGCCCTTTTTTTTTTAGCCCATTTGCTACTCCTTGCCTGATAGAATGCAAGAAGCCTTCCTTCAGGGCACTTCAGCCTGTGTCTAGAGATCTAGGATTGCTTCAGGGAAGTAAAATGTTGTGTCTTGCCTCCTCTGTGTCTCAGTCCTACCCATACCTCTCACTTCTGCTTCCTTGGGACCCATTACTGTCAAATATTGTTTCTCTTTCTCCCTGTCTCCTCATCAGCATGACATCAAATCTTTTTTTCCTACTGACTCCTGCATTTTTTTTTCCTTTCAAACATACCAAGTCCTAAAGATTAAAACTTTTCCCACATATATTTTTCCCTTGGATTTACATTCTCATTAATTAATTTCAGCAAAAACCAGATGCAGAAATAAAAGAAGATTCACCAAATGAGAAAAGTAAAATGTATTTTGTTTGTTTGTTTGTTTTCAGAACTTGCTGCTAGAGTTTAGATATGGAAAGTCTCCCAGAGGTCCATGTGGACCTTTGATTGCTCCCCAGATGTGTGCTACTGGGAGAAGGTCAAAACATTAAGGAGTAGGGCCTGATTAGTGGTCTTCTAGTGAGTGGGGGCATACCCTCCAAGGGGATTGTGGGGTATAAGTCTCTTCCTTTTCCCTCTTTTACTGCCCATCCATGATGTGAATGGTATTGCTCTGTCTCAGTACCCTGCCATGGTGTACTGCTACAAGCCCAAAGAAACAGTCAACTGATCAAAGACTGAATCCTTTAAACCTAAGCCAAAATAACTTTTTCTCATTATAATTGATTATTCCAGGTGTTTATTATAGTAGTAGAAAGCTACCGAACATACTTGCTATTATGGTAAGAGAGTTGTCACTGTATCTTGTATTTTGGCAGAAACTCAAAAGACAGGCAAAAGAGAAGGAAAGCT
This sequence comes from Graphiurus murinus, assembly GCA_004027655.1. Lineage (NCBI taxonomy): Eukaryota > Metazoa > Chordata > Mammalia > Rodentia > Gliridae > Graphiurus > Graphiurus murinus. The sequence goes on along the minus strand of PVLC010035488.1, from coordinate 12,575 downwards.
TTATAGGAGAAAAAGAGGAAAGCTGCAGGTGTGCCATGATTGAAAACTATAGGCATGGGACAGTCCTTTTCTGTGGGCTAACTAGAAGCCGGGTATCATGTGGGCTTGATCAGGGATACATATGTGGCTTTCTCTGGTTTAGCGTAAGTTGGAAGCTGGAACAAAAATTAAGAAAGCTGTCAAACCTGGCTATTTGAGATACTTATTGCAGAAGTTGTTTTAGCATCCTGGATTGTTGCTAGAGATAGCAGTGTAGCTTCCTGAAAATCTGACTTATAACAGGACTGGGTTCCTGAGATCTTTATTATAATATTGGGTTTAGTATACTCAGCTGGTTGCTGCAGGTTGTGGGTCAAAGTTCTGTTGTTATATGTGACCTTACAGAATCAGATGATGTCAGAGAGAGTAATATTTTAGTTGTAGTTGTCAGAAAATGTCTCAGACAATGTGAAATTTAACGGTAATGAAGATGAAAAAGAGCCAGTCAGAGGAAGAGCTTTCCAGGTAGAGGAATTGTCCTAGGCAAAGGTACAGAGCTAAGAAAACTTTAACTTGTTCAAGGAAACAAAGTCATTGTTGTTGAAGTTTGATCCAGGGCAGGGTGAATGGTCTATAAGGAGGTGCTCAGAGACAGATTTCAATGATTGATTGCTGTTGAAGAAGATTAGACCAACTGTATTTGTGGACACATATCACTTTGAAAGTCGAATCTTAAAATGGAAATATTTTTCCATTCTTTATTTTTTATTCTCTATCTCTTTGTTTCTTTTATATGGGTTTCTTAAAGATGAAAATTGGGGCTTTTAGCATATATTTTTAGATATTCCTTTAGATGTCTCAAAATTCTAGACAGAGGAAATTGGACTAGAAATACAATGGCAACATAAACTTTTTAAAATAATTTTATTTTTCCCTAGTTCAAAGCAGGAAATTTAAAAATATGGATAAGAAAATTATGAAAATAGTAATAATGAAAAAAATAATGTGTTCTATGCAATACATATAAAATTCTTTTTGCTAGTAGATAGGGATCAGTTCTATTTTCTTAAATAAAATTGTGTGGATTAAAGTTGCAAGTTATATTAGTTATATAATCCAAAGCAGGATTCCAAATCTCATTTTCCTATAGATTTAGCTTAAAAATTATAATTTGGTTCAGTTATTTTCTTTAAAAAGAGAAGGAAAACAATTTTATACACAGGTGGCACTAAATTATACCTTATTACTATATATAAGGTCAAAAACTATGTAATTTTCAATTAAACTAATTTTCATCTCAAGATACAAAAAACATTAATTTTTCTGAATATTTATTTCTACGGTACAATACTAAAATTTTATAATTACAATGTGAAATTAAACCTAATAGTAAAATATTACTATTAAAAATGAACACTGAGCCAGGTGTGGTCAGGCATGCTTGTAATCCTAGTACTTGGGAGGCTGAGACAGGAGGATCACAGGTTTGAGGAAAGCCTCAGCAATGTAGACTCTCATCAACCTAGCAAGACCCTAGGAATAACTAAAATGTTTAGAATAAAAGTGCTTATTGATAAATAATTTATATCTGCTATATTTAAGAAACAAAATGATTTTAAACAATTCCTAAAATAATTCAAAGAAAGTGCTGCAATTCTCAGTTTTCCTGTTCAAATAAGGATAGTGCTAATCCTCGTTTAAAAAATATTCTATGTAATAATCTAGCATCCGTATAATAATGTATGTGGAATGCTTTTATAAATGTGTTCAGAGAAGGGAGAGACCCAAGAAAGATTGGTCTTCAAGTAGTTAAAATATGGACATTCGTGATTTCCTAAAGAATATGAATAAAAGATAACATCCTCACTTGAATATAGTCACTAAATTGGGATTAGCTAATTGCACTATAAAATTATTATGATCTACAGGATAAGAGACGTGTTACACATTGTAATTTCTAAACCAACACATCAGCTCCATGGGGAACAGTCCCACCTCCGTGTACTGTAATTTACACACATAGTCCCTTTAGTATAAATGGGATTTACATACAGACTCCCTTTAGTAGCTAAAGGAGAACCTAAACTAAAAGATTATTTCAAGCTCTGAGACAGAAATCAAGGACCAGAGTAATCTGAGCTAGAGAATGTCAATATTTCGCATGTCAGGAGACAAAGGGTACAGAACCTATTTGTACCATGGTTTATTATGTTCAATGCTTAGAGAAGAAAGAAATGAAATAGCTTTATTGAAAGTACTCTGGGAAGGCCCTGGTGAACTTTAGCTTACCTTAGGTAGAATTTTTCTTCTTGGTTCATGTGGGATATGCTCAGGCAAAACTTAAGCCAAGGTCATTATTGCTCTAGTTTCTATTCAAACACATTTTTAGACTTTTTACTTAGGAAAAAGACAAAAAGGGATTTCTTAGAGAGAAACAACCTGGAAACTAAAAAAAAATCTATAATTTTAGTTTACACAGCTTACAGTAAAGCTTAAGGTTAAAGCAACAAAACACAGTAAAATCCAACTTGCATCAACAAAGCAATTGCTTTAAGGTTTTATAAGTGGAGAAGAAGAAGAAGAAGAAATAACAGATCAGGGATTTAAAGTGATCCCAGAACATGCCTGAATCTATTTGTTGGTAGACTATGAAGAAGAACAGTGTTTAAGGCAAAGATTAATTGAAACCGTTTATTTTTCTGAAATGTTTGTAAGTTCTCTATGCACCAGCAAAATCACACTTTACTCTGAAATTGGTATCCATGCAGATTCATAAGTAGGCTCCAGTTGGACAGACAGACTCATTAATTCTCTCCTTATCGCAAACCCAAAACATCTGGGCATTGCCCTTTAAAACAACACCAGGTTAAGAAAACAAACCATTTCTCAGGCCTGACAAAAGGTTTTGAGTTACAGGATGGACAATCTTAGGGTGAGTAAACTAGTATACTTGAGTGTCATGTGCAGGTTGTTTAGAAGTTGATTCACAATTTCATGAAATTTGTTAATTCCATGATCTACAGTTTCCTGTTATAGCCTTTACCCTAGTTTTTTTTTTTTAAATATAAAACTAAAAACAATTATTGCATTTCAGCAAACAAGCATACTTGAAGAAATTAAGTCTGTTCTTAGAATATTTCAGATAAGCATTAAGACCTCAAATCCTTCATGCTAACTCATTGCTGGGGCATTACTAACCCATCTTATTAGAGAAAAAAAAAAAGTTTGGCTTATTCCTGTCAACCATGAACAGCCTAGAAAATTTTAACATTCTGAAATAATACATCTCCAAAGATCTAGTCAGAAGGTATTTTGGTTCCTTTTCCTTTAAAGAGAAACGTCTTTCCTTTTCCTAAAGCGTCAAGACTGTTACAGACCAATGACATCATTTGCTGTCATATATGTGAACAAATTTGCTTGGAACATTGCATATAGGAAAGAGTACGGATTTTACTTAATATTTCTAGTAAAGCAAAATTAAAGCAGTAGATGTAAAATCCCAAAGGAGATTGCAGGCTCACTGTGGATTTCATATAAGTGATACCATTGCCCACAAGAAAAGAAAAATAATAATGTTTGATCATGTCTGAACTGTGTAGATTCGTGTACATTTTACATACTCCCCCAATATGGATTTGAAGTATCATTCAAAAAGCATAACATATTTTAAAAATGCAATATAAGCAGACCTCTACAAACTCCTTTGATACCAACAAAAATTAAAGCTTTCCTTCAAATTGCTAATGATAACAACTAAAATAATTTAACTGGGTATTTTCAGATTAGATTGGTTCAAGAAGTCAATCCAAATTCAAGGCTCCTTGATTCCAAATGTAGATGATGTTTAACAGGCCTTTTTTAAAGCATCTATAATCTAAAGCTTCATTTTATAAAGACCATATGCAGAAACAAAACAATTAAAAATATATATAATTAAACTGCAGAGTTGCTTTATTTTAAATGTGCTGTTATTAGCACTTCCAAATGCAAAGGGGACATTAAAACACATACATACAAACACAAGTCTAATGCTTTCATTTCACCTCTTCTCATTTTATTCTTTTAATAGCAGTGCTACAAAGGGGAACTTCAGATAACTCTTCCCAGCAAAGCCCAGTGTTGCAACACAGTTAATTACCCTCGAGCTTCTATTTAAGGTTACCTGGCATAGTTAGCTCTGCCAGATGTAGTTTTGCTATTGGATAATTTGATTTGCTGACAATGTGTACTGCTTTAAAATAGGAAGTGCCTAGGTGACTGGTGTCCAAATCACACATACTCTTTTGGTTAAAATGAAATGTGAGTCTGAATTTAGCCTTTAATTACATTTCCTTTCCTACCTCCAACAAACAAAATTTTATAACCTCTCCAAAGGAAAAAAAAAAGTCATATTTTGTGAATTACTACTTTGGAAGCAGCCCAGGACCAAACACTACTTGGGAAATTTTCTATTATTTGTATTAATCAAAGATGTCCATTCCTTGTGTTTTCAATGGCTTTATCAAATGGCTAATGCTTGCCTTGGAGACCGGGTTGGCCATGGGATTTCAGACCTTTATCTAAACTATTACCTGGCAAATTGAAATGACTCTTGTAAGACCCTAATTCAGAATAAAACAAGCTATTGCATACATGAAATAATACAAGAGAGTTTCTGCAATATGTCAGGTGCTTGGGGTGGCTCAAAAGAATTTTAATTTCAGGGATAAAAATATTTTCAGATCATGTAAAAGTTAAACTCATGATGGTTAAGGAAAAAGGCTTCCACTCAAGAGAGAAATAAAATTGTATTACTTAAGAAAAACATTAAACTAAGCATTCTTTAAATTATCTTCCCTAGAAAGGTATGCCTGTCATTATTATTTTTTTTCATTCTGGCTTTAGCCCTATGGAGAGTGCATTGTTGCTTCAGGATTGTTCTGTCAAATGAAAAACATGTCCACATTTTACCATGTACTTAAACAAGCAAGACTACATATTAAATCTGAGGGCTCTGTACTCTAAGAAACATTTTTACAAGTGGAAAGTTATTCAGCTTAGATAGTCCATCCATTTTCCAGGCCTTTTAAACTTGTATAATATATTGAATGTCAAAAAGCTATAAAATCTCTTTAACTATTGATATCTATTTGTAGATAGCAATATAAATCCCTCCATAAATTCAAATAAGTAAATGAATTTATCTAAACAGAGTCTTGGAGCATCGTTCTACTGTTACAAAAGCAAACTTTCTGGTTATATTGTATACAAGTGAAATTGAATTATCATTATTTTTTCTTTTGTCATGTTTTTTAAATGATTATCATAGGAAGTCTATATTGAATATTTTTTTTAAATATAAAATTGTGTTTCCAGGCAAAGTGGTGCATGCCTGTAATCCCAGTATTTGGGAGGCTGTGACAAGAGGACCACAGATCAAAGGCTAGTACATGATAACTTAGCAAAACCTTGTTTCAAAATAAAAGGTAAAAAAATAGGGCTGAGGGTATAGCTCAGAGGTAGAAGGTCCCCGAGTAGAATTTCTAGTACTTCCTAGTACAACACACACACACACACACACACACACACACACACTCTCTCTCTCTCTCTCTCTCTATCTATATATATATATGTATATATGTGCATAACTATTATATAAATGTATCTTCTGTGTACCATATGTATATTCTACCTAGAGTTTACCTAGTTAGAGTCTACCTAGTTTATTTTTCCTGATAGGAATCAGATCTTTTCAAAGCAGTACTTCCTGGATATACTTTCTGCCGATTTTTATGGTGACACATTTGCCCCTATGATTATCTATACTCTGTGGAAGCAGAAGCAACACTAGTCTGTCTGAAAGTGACTCCCATAACTTACTCATATTCCATCAGCTGGAGCTCATTCACATAGCCACTACAAACTGGAAGGAAAGCTGAAAATTTAGTCTACTTCTATACCTGGGAAAGGAAGAAATAGGTCTTGGGACCCAATAGTAAGCCTTTGCTAGTTGTATTTTTTATTCCCCTTCAGTTGAATATCACATTTGTATTCCTCACAGGCTTTTTCTAGATGGTTGCTTTATTCATCCACCCATTCACAGCCATGTCTCCACCTCAAATACCATTGCTTCTTTGCATGCTCATATGACTTCTGAGTTTTTACAATAGACTGAGCTAACTAATGTGCATCTTATATTCCTCTATTTCTAATGCATACTTCATAGAAAGGCTTACATTTTAAAACACACACACACAGACACACACACACACACACACACACACACATGTTCACTTTCAACCTCTCTCATGTGCCCACAAGGTAAAATATTGAATCTTTAATTGGCACTGGATTGCCATCATCTGGCTGTTTTATGTTTTCTATATTCATATCTGTATATCCCTGGATTTCATTTCAGTTAAACCTAACTACACTTTTTTAAACATGATGTACATTCACCTACCTCCAGATGTATGTATATATTTATTCCATCTAAAACCTTTTTCTTAGCTGGGCGCGGTGGCGCACGCTTGTAATCCCAGCATTCGGGAGGCTGAGACCAGAGGATCTGGGTTCATGGCCAGCCTCAACTACCTAGTGAGGCACTCCGCAACTTAGTGAGACTCGGTTTCAAATTAAAGAATAAAAAATATGGCTGGGGGTGTAGCTCAGAGGTAGACTGCCCCTGAGTTCAATCCCCAGACCCGCAAAAAAAAAAAAAAAAAAAAACCCTTTTTCTTCTAGTTCCATATAGAAACATTCTGCTGTCCTGAAAACTAAACTAAAATCTTACCTTTTTACAGAAATAAATCTGACTTTTTCCAAAAAAAAAAAAAAACTTGGTATTTTTTCATTATCTATACTTAAACATTTTTCTATTTCTAGCACTTACCTATACCTTCAGTTATTGGTTTATTCCTCTATGTCTTTGCCAGTATAAAAAGATACTAAAGCTTATGAATTGTGTGACATAATTCTTTGATCCATAGTATTTAACACGAGATCTAGAACATAAAGAGCTAAAAAAAATGAGTAGAATCCAAACTTCATCTTTGGTAGGCTAAATTTTTTTAATGAAAAAAAAATGACAGCAAAAAGCACAATGATGTAAGCTTCTCTATAAATGGAAAACATATTTTTCTTGTTCAATTGTAAACTCCACAGTTTGGTCAAATGGTATTATGCCCAAAATACTCTATGACCCAAGCTAATCTAATATCTTTAAGCTTGTTGTAAAGAACCTCTAACACTCAATCATATACTTTTATTTACCAAGACTTTCTGCCATATGTTTTCCTCCAATCAACAGTTAAGACTTTTCTAGACACAACATTTCCAAGGGATGTTCCTCAATCAAAGCTGTCCTTGTTTCCCATTTTCATTTTTATCTTCATGAGTTCTCTGATTTCGTGTTTGACCTATGTTATCCCTGATGCCAGTAGAATCACACAGAAGTGATAATGAGTGATAGAGGACACAAACCCTCCTGACCTCTACTGATACCATCAGCTTTTCCTTGCAAGTGTCTACAAATAAATATTCAATCTAATTTAAGGGAAAAAAATCTTAAGTAACTTTACAGTAAATTCATATTTACACCACCAGCAAAATCACTGTCTAAACCAATTTGATCCCTATATAGAGATGTAAAGGCCATTACTGCTCAATTCAAATCTGTTATTAACTATTTGAGAGACTAGAACTTATTTTGCATGCTGAGGCTGGCCTCGAACCTGTGATTCTCTGTCTCAGCCTTCTAGTTACAAGGATTACAGGCGTGTGCCACCATACCAGGCTCTTCCACTTATTTTTGTACCTCAGAAAAGTATACCTAATTTACTCAAATCACATCAATAGAGTTCTTAAAGAATGGAAGTATATATTCTATTAGCCAAAGCAAGTCACAGGCAAACCCAAATTGAAGGGTAGGAACAAGAGACTCTACTTGTTTTGGGGGAAAAGCTGTCAAGTCATATTTTAAAGAGTACAGATACAGGACAATGTGAAGAATTTGGGACATATCTGTAATTGATCTATTTCAGTCTTATTTAACTATCCTTACCACCATATCCAAAAACAAATTATTTTTTGAACTCCTAGTCACTAATGCAATTTGGGCAGAATCTCTATTCAGCTTAACATTTAACTGCTTTGTGACCTCAGATGTTATTCCTCAACTTAATATTGCATTGCTTTGAATATGAATGTTGATCAATTTTGAAATTTTATCTTTTCTGGAATAGTCAAATCTGGGCTGCTTGTATCTGTCAGATGGAAGTTCAACATCCTGCTAGGTTCTGTGTTTTTGGGTTTTTCCAATTCTGTATAGCCTCTTGTTTGTAAAGCTTTATAGTTTAACTCATTTCAGTTATTATAAGAAAAGCTATATCTAAGTGATTAAGAAAATAGTAGAAATAATGAAATATGATTGATGAAAATACCTTGATAATTCAAAGTTAATAGTATTAAATTGCAGTAGTAAGAATTTCAAGTAGACACTTGAAAGTACTTCCTGATTCTTATAGCTTGAGGCATTGGCAATGATTTAAAAGAAGGCATTTCTCTTTCTAGAGATTTATGAAAAATAGTAGATCACTTTATTGGTGGAATGGCTTTAATGAAATATTGCCAAGATTTATCAAACTACCTTAGATAAACTTTTTTTCTTTTCTTTTTGTGATACTTAGAAATAGAACCAGGGACATTCTAGCTCTAAGCTATATCTCCAGCCCTTTTTATTTTTTTGTTTTTGAAAAAGAGCCTCACTAAGTTGCTGAGGCTGGGCTTGAACCCATGATCCTTCTGTCTCAGCCTCCCAAGAACTGGGATTAGAGTTGTGCACCACCATACCCACCTCAGATGAACATTTAATTATCTATCTGTTGTTCAGAAAGAAAAGAGAAATGTTCCACTTTCATTATTTCCATATTGAATAGAAAGATTGTGTTTAGAATAAATTATGCCACAGTTAAAATAATACCAGCCATTATTTCTGCTGCAATGGGAGATATGGAGCACCTTTAATTTTACATCCTCGAACTATATTTATTAATAGAGCTTCCTGACACCTCTATGGGAACAGCTCAAATAATCATCCCCAGTTTATTCAGGTGGGAGGAATTTCAGCTAAAATATAGATCAAATTTTCTTGGCTTATGTCAGTTGTTGGGTGAGGCAATAATCTAAATCCCTAAACCATTTTTCTAACCTTACTTGTTTACTTGACAATCCAAGTTTCCTTTTCTATCCTCTGTTCCTCATCCCCCAATTTTCCCTATTTCCCTGCTGAGAATTACAGTGAACTCTCTTAGAAAAATAAATGCAAAACGGAAGGAATGCAGCACCATAATCCATTGGCCCAAACTGAATGACCAAGAAAATATGACTTCATTATTTTAAATAACCAAGAGAAGAATTACCTGTGGAATTTCTATATTTCCTCCCTATGAGAACATATAGGTTAGTGAAGGGTTAAAATAATATAAAATCTAGTTTTATTTTTAGTGTTTTCTTTAAATAGAAAGTTAAACAGAGAAAGAAATAGGCATTACATTTGTCACCCAGCTTTAACAATATCAGATCAAGGTCGCCTTCTTTCTCTCATGTTATTTTGAAGCAAATCACAGTGATCATATTATTTCTTATTTTTATTAGTAATGACAAATGTTATTTATAAAGGGGGGGGATCAGCATGGTTTTGCCAGACCCAATGGGCTTCCCTTTGCCAGTTAAAATTCAAAGCTGAATTACTGCATTTTTGGTACCTGCAAAGCACTCTGAACATAACATTCTGTCATTCTTTAAAATAGCAAATGGAAGTCATTTAAACCAGATGAGCGACAGGCTGGGGAATTGGCATACCTACAGCACAGGATACACAGCGCCACGCACCTATTTCAAGAGAATGAAGAGTGGGTGGCCGGAAGAAAGAAACTCTTTCCCCCGTTTAACCTGTAATTTGACAACATCTGTGAAGAATTATCCCCAGCACTGGCATCATAATTGTTGTATCTACCATCAATCACTAGGGAGGAGAGATTACTTGAAATAGTTGTTAACGGCATTATAGTTTAATAACATGAAAGCAAAAAAAATGAGAGGAATGAGATCTGTTAAGACTGCCCAAATTCATCAGGGTGCTGGAGAGATGTGAAATTTCTTAATACAAAATGAGTATTTTATTTGTTTACATAAGAAAAGCTTAAGTTTAGAGACCATCCCTCTATTCTGTATTCTAGGTGTTAAAAATTAATTTGTTTCTAAACTTTTAAATGATGGAGACTTTGTGGATTAATATTTAATTCACTGTTGCCCCGAATTAAATATTAATGAAAATATTTTATACAGAAATTGAGAAAGGAATGCTACCTCCTCCAAATGGATATTATTGATAAAATGTCATATTTACATCCTTCTAAGAACTCTCCATAAGCCTGAATATATAAAACTATCTCTAATTTGGCAGCTAGTAACTGCTTACCCTCTATTTACCTGTACCTAATAGACTGACAAAATATTTACTTTCTTATCAGAATACTGAGTTTTAGGCAAATAATTTTTCACATTTGGTTGCCTAAATTTATTATTTAAAAAACTATTTTGTATGTGACAACAAAAAAAATTTAAAAACTTCTTCCTCCTCAAAACTTTTCTTCATTGTTTTCTAAAACTTAAGATTCTTCTGGCTCTTCTCCTACCTATCATGGCTTTTTTTTTTTTTTCTTGTACATTAGTATCATCAGAACTCTTTAATGCCCCCATATGTACATTTTTAGCTTAGAACTCCCCCTTGAACTCCAGGTTCATATATTTGGCTGTTATGTGACACCTCCCCTTAGATGCCTGGAGTTGTCTAGAATGATCTCAAAAATATGCCAAAGCAAGCTCTTGGTCTTCTCTCAAATTAAAACATTCTTCCCCAGTCTTCACAGCATCAGGAAATGCCATCCTAAAACCTTGAGTTGCTCAGTCCAAAAAAATTAATGTCAATCCTGACTCTTGAACACTCACACTTTACACAATATGCTGGCATATGTCTTTAGACTACATCTACAATCTGATGCGTTTTTATAAATTCTGCAGTTACTAGTTCATTCTTCTCCATAGTCTCTTGCCAGAATTACTGCAATAGTCTCTAAACTGGTCTTCCCACTTCTGCCCTAGCCTTGTGAGTCACAGTAGTCAAAGTGATCCTCTTAAAATAAAGTTAGATCATGTTACTCTTCTGCTCAGAATGGCTGCTTATCTTACTAAGAGTAAGAACCAAAGTCCTTAGAATGGCTTAAAAGACCATACAACATTAAAGGATATGGCTCCTATCTGTCACTCTCTACTACTATGCCCCATATTCTGTTCTGACTTTCTCCCATCACTCTGTGCTACTCTTTGAACACATGGTCTGTACTCACCAAAGGTCTTTTGTATTTGCTATTTTCTTTTCCTGGACACTGTTCCTCTCAATATCTACTGAGATCACTCTCTGACCTCCTCTAGGTCTACACAGAAATGGTACATTCTTCCATTATTCACTCTCGGTATCTTAAATTCCATCATGTGATACATCCCTATGATTTTTATGCTACTTTACATTCTTATTATATTATTCATCATCATAAATAATGGTTTATACTGATTTATCTTATTCTCCATTTCCTTTTATTTTCTTATAACTCATTTTATTTTGTAGCTACATGGCTGAGAAAGTCCTGTAGAATCTGGCTAGAAAAGATTGAAGGTAGATTATAATGTGATTTTTCCATAGTTAAACAGTGATGTGAGACTATAATGCTCCAATAAAAGCATAAAAAAGGAAAAGTGATTAAGAGAAAGGAGATACTGAGCCTTCAAGAACATGGAACATATAATCTTCTTGTACTTAAATGTAGATTTCTAGATACGGATGGGGATATATTTTTATGTCATGTTCATCTCATTTTGTATATGCTTTTTTGAAAACACCTTTGGTGGAGCAATAGTGTAGGTTATTAATAAAATTCTTTCATTGATCTCAAAGGTAATATTTCTTAACATAAGAATGGTTACTCAACCTATTTTAGAATGGCTTAATGCAATTTTCAAATTAATTGGGTAAATATTTTGTAGATAAAATGTTTAGGACTAGCCAGGAGTGGTGGCGCATGCTTGTAATCCCAGCTTTCGGGAGGCTGAGTCCGGAGGATCCGGGTTCGAGGCCAGCTTCAGCTACCTAGTGAGGCACTCCGCAACCTAGTAAGACCCGGTTTCAAAATAAAGAATAAAAAATAGGGCTGGGGGTATAGCTCGGAGGTAGAATGCCCCTGAGTTCAATCCCCAGTACTGCAAAAAAAAAAAAAAAAAAAGTTTGGGACTAATGAATTTTGAAGCCCACCATGTATACCTCCCTCCTTAACTCAAAACTAGGCATTCTTTTCCCAAGCCACCAGGAGATTGGCTTCTGATGGCTCAAAGGTGTTTCTTCCTGGAAATTGCCCTTAGGTGAGAAAGCTGTTTCATCCAAGTGCACACCATCCTCAGCAGCACCTCATAGGCAATGACTGAACAATGGAATGACCACAAAGACTCAGACCTTCTCCTTCATTTTGCCCTCCCCACTTTATCTTTCCTATTTGGGTCCCTGG
>PVLC010035487.1:0-16292 GCA_004027655.1 Graphiurus murinus | reverse complement strand
AAAGAATGAAGACCAGAAGACACAGAGATCTCTCCCTATTTTTATGTTTTTATTTGATAAAGCATGGACAACTGGGTAGAAATGTGATTGGACAAAAAGGGTTTGGAGAATGAGTGGGGAAACTCAGCAAGCCTCCTGTTCATCTCCTTCTTGGCCTATCTGTGTAGCATCTCACAACCCCATGAACAGGCAAAACCCCTTCTGAAGTGGAGGTTTTATAACCTTCTGTCAAAGTAGGTAAAAGCATTTCTCCATGGCCAGCCCTAAGACAGAAGAGCGGGGGAAAGTAGAATAACATTTCTAGGCTTTATAGCTTGCTTTGGAGACAGGGAGTTCTAGTTTCTAACTTCCCATGAGAAAGAAAAATTTTAGTTTCGTTTGTTGGATACTGGGGATGGACCCTAGGGCCTAGCACATGCTCTACCACTGATCTATACCCCTGGATCCTACAAATTCTATTTCCTATGGCATGCTTGCAGAGGAGAAAGAGGAACAGGAGACAGGAGGATAAGATAATACCAGAGAAAGACTGATTACTGAGGCTGTCCTGAGACCCAAATGACAATATTTTGGGATATTGTTTTCCAAGCTTCAACATAAAACACTAATAATCCAGAGGGAGGACAATTCCTTATCATGTCTTCTTTTTTTTTTTTTTTTTTTGCGGTACTGGGGATTGAACTCAGGGGCATCCTACCTCCGAGCTACACCCCTACACCCCCAGCCCTATTTTTTTTATTCTTTATTTTGAAACCGTGTCTCACTAAGTTGCAGAGGGCCTCACTAGGTAGCTGAGGTTGGCCGGGAACCCGGATCCTCTGATCTCAGCCTCCCGAATGCTGGGATTACAAGTGTGCGCCACCACGTCCGGCTCATGTCTTCTTAATATAGAAGGATAGATTGGTTAAAAAACATTTAAGAGCGGGGTGTGGTGGTGCATGCCTGTAATCCCAGTAACTCAAGAGGCTGAGACAAGAAGACTGTAGTTCAAGCCCAGGCTAGGCAACTTAGCAAGACCCTCCCCCCACCACCAGCAAAAAAAGGTTAAGGGCTGGAGGTTTAGCTCAGTGGTAGAATGCCACTGGGCTTAATACCCAGTGCCCCCAACCCAAAAAACTAAGAGAGATAAGACTTTGGAACTAATTGCAATGTTTGATTTCTTCATTTACTCTTTCAGTAACGGATCCCCTACTTTCCCTCTGGTTCTTGCTGCTTTATCCTCTTCTGCGCTCTTTTTGATCCTCTGTATTTGGATGGTCTGATTTGACTCTGTGTTTGTGTCAGTTCTAGAGCTAATAGGATGGGAAACATGATTTCCACTGGTATTGCCACCGTCGTTTCTAGTGTCCTTCTGTTGTTGGAATCACATGGCTCTCCTTGTTCTGACACTTTTTCTCTCTGCAGGCTCAGCAGTGGCTTTCTCAATGTGCTTGAAGTCCTGAAACATGAAGTGAAGATAGGGCTGGGGACAGGTCAGTAGTTCATCATTTGGAGCTATGGCAGTGGCCAATTAGTGAGTGACTTTTTGATGTGATTAACTTGCAGATAATGGATCTATGTGTAAGAAACATTAGCTTTATTATCTAGTAGCGATGTCTTAATAACAAGTATCTAACCAAACAGTGAGGTTAGAAGTAGTAAGACCATGGATGTAAAAGAAGTTTTGATTATGCTAAGCCCTGAAAACCACCATCTCTGTTTGTGGTTACAGATTAAACCAGAAATGACAATTCCTTCGAAAGTGTTTTAAAGGTTCCTTCAAAAAAAGTCCTTGATTTTTTTTTTCTCTTTCACTTTGTCCTACTGGCTAAGTTTTAATAGTTTAAATTTGCATGGTTTCTAGTTTTTAGTAACTTTGTCAATCCAAATACTGTCCTGAAAGAAAGTTTATTTAAGCCAGCTTTGCTTTTATGGGGTGTTTTGCCAAATGTGATGCCTGGCTTCCCACAGTCAGGCTGATGTTTCCCAGGCTGAAGGACATGCTAGGTGTCAGCTGAGTTAGGACATATACTCTCTCTTTTTTTTTTTTTTTGCGGTACTGGGGATTGAACTCAGAGGCATTCTACCTCCGAGCTATACCCCCAGCCCTATTTTCTATTCTTTATTTTGAAACCGAGTCTCACTAAGTTGCGGAGTGTCTCACTAGGTAGCTGAGGCTGGCCGCAAACCCGGATCCTCCGGTCTCAGCCTCCCAAATGCTGGGATTACAAGCGTGCGCCACCATGCCCGGCTTAGGACATATACTCTCTTTACAATTCATTTTAAATGTTTTTCTGAGTAAACACCATGCTGCTCACTTTAAAAGTGAGAGGCTCAAAGGTCTAGGCATCCGCTATGAGATTCTGTTATTACTGTGTGTGACTGAGTTAAAATAATAATAATAATAATAATAATAATAATAATAATAATAATAATAAAGGAGGAGGAGGTATTGGGCACAAGGACTTGTTTCCTGTTTTTAGAATTTTTTTAAAATTGACACATTAAAATTGCACAGTGTGTTATATCTATGTATGTATATATTATATCATGCTTAAATCAGAGTAACATATCTGTCTCCTCATTTATCATTTCTTTGTGGTAAAATATTCAAAATCTTCTATCTTTTTTGAAACATACAGTACATGATCGTTACGTATAGTCACTCTACTATACAACAGCGCACCAGAACATATCTCTCCTAACTGTAATTAGAACCCACTCACCAACCTTTACCCAGCTCCCCTTTGCCCCTGTACTCTTCCCACCTTCTGGTACCCACCATTTTCCTCTCAACTTCTATTAGATCAACTTTTTTAGATCCCATATATGGGTGAGATCATTTAGTATTTGTTTTTATTTTCTGTGTTTGTGTGTGTGTGTGTGTGTGTGTGTGTGTGTGTGTGTGTGTGTTGTGTTTTAGTTACTGGGAATTGAACCCAGGGACATTCTACCTCCAAGCTACACCCCTGGCTCTATTTTTCACTTTGAAACAGGGTCTTGCTAAGTTGCTGCAGCTAGCCTCGAACCTGCGATCCTCCAGTCTCGACTTCCCAAGTACTGCGATTATAGATGTGTACCACCATGCCCAGTTGATTTTCTGTTCTTGATCTTTTTATTTTCCTGATAGTTAAGAACATCACGGTACATGGATGTTGACACTGATGGTTTTCATCTTTTTCTGCAACAAATCTAGTCTCAGTTTGTTACAATGAGACATTTTACATCAAGCAATTAATTGGTAGAACCCACATTGGTATACATAATTATTTTATTAATATTTTAAAGAAGTGTGTTAGATTAGAGGTTTCTTCCAATTTTACATAGCATAAAAGTAATTAAGATTTAAAAGTTTTAATTTAAGCCTTAAATCTTTGAGATTGTGGTGATATCTGGATATAGTCACAGGTGTTAAGGCAGAAAACTAGATATTTTACTTTCACAGGAAAGCTTCAATGGTTAAATATAAAATAGTCAAGAGTTTGAGTTACACTCTATATTCAGTTAATAATAATAATCTAGCAGACATATAAAAAGTCAGGCAATTACTGCTTTTAGAGTTTCTAATCATGTGATGACTTAAATTCATCACATGATTTCCCCATGGCTTGACTTTGGATTGTAGAGTTATGGCCTAAAAAGTATAAGGAAATCTGTTTCTGTTACATATTAGTTGTAAAAACTTCACTAATCTTCTAAAGATGAATTTGCTGATTCTACAACAGCAATAGTAACAACAGTTAGAATAATACCAGTTTTGTAAGCTTGTTTTGACAATTTAAAAAAAAACAAAAGCAATGTGTGGAAGTGGTTGGCACATTGCCTAGCCCACAGCACTAGTCAATCAAGACATTGGTTTTAAAAGAAAGGAGCAGGGTTGGTGCATGGACCAAATGTTTGCTTACTCATGACATATCAGCTTATTAACTTGGAACATGTGCTTTCATTTTTACAGTCTACTGCAGTAGCCACCCTGTGTCTACTATTTCCTGGAGATGTTTTTTATGTATCAATTTGCCCTTCACTTATGAACTTTAGAAGATGTTAACCTTGTACTGTGGATAGAGAGAAGGCTCAAGAGCAGTTCATTCCCTCTGTCACAACAAATGTGGGCAGATCTTGACTTGCTCAAGATTAGATGGGAGAAGCCCATGTCAAAATTATAAAAATTATTGATAAACCATATAAAGTAGTATCAGAAAGAATAAGGGTGTGAGTAATACATAAAAATGATCTACTTTAGGATCTGGAAGAAGACTTCCGAACATTGCCAGCATCCTTGGAGTATGAGAAGACATAGCACATAGGACCACAAATTGTGGTGGTGATAAAAAAAAATTTAAAGTCAAAGAAGAAAACTGAAAAAAAAAATTCAAATAAAAGCATGTAGACTGTCATATAGTACTGGAAGAATAGTAAATGGTACAACCACTTTGTAGAATTGGAGTAGTTTCTTATAAAGTTAAACATGTCTACATATGACCCAGAAATTTTGCTTTTGGATATTTACCCTAGAGAAATGAGGAAATATGTTTTCAAAAAGATTTGTATAGGGATCATTATACCAGCTTTCTTCATAATAACCCCAAGCTGGAAAAAATCCAAACATCTGCCAACAGGAAGATAGATAAACAAATTATGGTATATTCATATAATAATATGCTACGCAGCAATTAAAAAAGAACTAACTACTAATATATATATATATATATATACATATATATATGAAACATTAATCAATCCCAAAAATATTTATTAGCAGGGCATGGCGGCACATGCCTGTAATTCCAGTACTTGAGAGACTGAAACAGGAGGATCACAGGTTTGAGGCCAACCTCAGCAATTTAGTGAGACTCTCAGCAATCTAGCGAGACATTATTTCAAAATAAAATAAGAGTGAGGGTGTGGATCACAGGTAGAATGCCCCTGAGTTCAATCCCTAGTACCACACACTGTGTATATTTTTTTCATTAAGTGAAAAAAAAAAAAAACAGGTATAAACAAGCACACATGGCATGATTTCATATGTATGAAACCCAGAGACCAACAGAACTAACTGTGCTGACAAAATCAGAATGGCATTGCCAAGGCTGGGGGTGATGGTTAAGGGACTTGGCTTGAAAAAGTCATGAGGGGACTTGCTGACATGATGTAAATGGTTTCTATCTTACTTCTTGCAAGCTCCGTATAATAGTTAATATTTGTTGAACTGAACATCTTAGTTCTATACACTTCTAATATCTTATTTGCATCTCAGTGAAAACAACAACAAGCCATCCAGGAAGCTGTAAGAAATAGAATTATTGTTGAAGAAAATTAAATCAATGACATGGAGGACAAAACTAACCAAAGGTCATAAGAGGGTGTTAGAGGAAGATCCATGTGAGGGCAGAACACAGGGCGCCCACACATGGGGCTTTCCAGGTGGAGCACCTGATAAGTGGAACAAGCAGTACTCAGGGCTTCCAAAGGTACATTTTTTTCCCCTGAGTTTATGTGAGAACCACCTCAAGCTGGACATGGTGAGGCATGCCTATAATCCCAGGACTTGGGAGGCTGAGACAGGAGGATCGAAGGTTCAAGTTCAGCCTCAGCAACTTAGCAAGACTCTCAGCAACTTAACAAGAACCTGTTTCAAAAAAAAAAAGGCTGGGGGTGTAGCTCAGAGAATGCCCCTGTGTTCAATCCTCAGAACCAGAGGAAGAAGGAAGGAAGGAAGGAAGGAAGGAAGGAAGGAAGGAAGGAAGGAAGGAAGGAAGGAAGGAAGGGCATTGAAAGTGCTTACCCTGTTGTACAATAAATTATAATTGAACATGTTGTGGCAAAATATTTTAATTAATAGGGGAAAAATTCCTGAAACATCCATGTAGAGGAAAGAGTTCAGTTATCAACAAAACAATTAAAACATCGTTTTTGTTCAGATGTCGAGAAAGAGTTCAGAGGCAGAGCAGTTATTAGTTTAAAATATCATATCCAGCCAAATTTTCATTCATGTGTGAAGACAATAAATTCTCAGCTTTACAAAAGCTTGTAAAATATTCTCCCCTATGAACTCCTTGAAAAAAATTACTTGAAAATCTCTATCATGAAATCAGTGGTGAGCCAAAATGAAGAGCCATTATAAAGGAAGTCATGGTACATGCAATAGAATGTCAGGGAAAGCTGTCACCAGTTAAAATATGATAGAAAATTGTAAATTAGTTTAATAAACAAAAGCCAATGCCAAAAATATACCTTAATGTACAGTGTTAAAATAATATCTTTTAAAAATAATCATGATGGCAACTTGAATCAGGAAGAGATTCCTGGTTCTTGAATATATGATACTTATTTTTGAAACTGAGTGTCAAGTCTTTGAGCTTTGGTTTATATTTATATCATATTTTTATGATAAATATATATCATATATTTATATCATTTATTTATGTCATATATTTTCTTTGTATCATTTGTATACCTTTAAAATGTTATAAAAATTGAAAATAATGTATGCTCTGCAAGAAGAATTTTCCACAAACTAAGAATTCTTCTATCTTCTGATTTTGTTAACAAAAACCAAGTTGTAGCTTATGTGTAAGGGCAAGAAGATGAAGATATATTCGGTAAGTGGAATGAAAATTATAAGTGTCTAAAACTTCTTGTCAAGCTGGGTGTGGTGCTGCACACTTGTAATCCCAGTACTTCGGATGCTGAGACAGGAGGATCACAGGTTTGCCGCCAGCCTGAGCAACTTAGTGAAGCCCTCCACAACTTAGTGAGACCCTGTTTCAAACTAAAAAATAAAATAGGGCTGAAGGTGTAGCTCAGAGGTAGAATGCCCATGGTTTCAATCCCTAGTACCACATATATACACATGTGAACATGCACGTGTGCACATGTGGGCAGGCACACATACACACACACACAAACTTCTTGTCTCAGAAAAAAAGAGTTGCATATCATATTTATATCATATTTCACTTTTGATTTTGCAATATGAGTAGCCCTTATTCAAAATGTTTGGGACCAGAAATGTTTTGGATTTCAGATTTTTCTTTTAAATTTTAGAATATTTGCATATACATAATGAAATATCTTAGGGAATGGACCCAAGCCAGAACACAAAATTCATTTATATTTAATATACAATTCAGACACATAGACCTAGGGTAGTATTACAC
This sequence comes from Graphiurus murinus, assembly GCA_004027655.1. Lineage (NCBI taxonomy): Eukaryota > Metazoa > Chordata > Mammalia > Rodentia > Gliridae > Graphiurus > Graphiurus murinus. Next base: position 9,153 of record PVLC010035487.1, on the reverse strand, counting down.
ATTATTTTAGTGTGTCTCAGTTTAGCTACCGCCCATCATATGCTGACAGGTGTGATTTTCCACCTGCGGTGCCATCAAGTTTTGGAGCATTTGGGATTTCAGATTTTAGATTAGGAGTGCTCAATTTGTATTAAACACAACTACTTGCAGACCTATAAAAACAAGATACCTCCTACCTAATATATAAGGAAAACATAAAAGCCAGACCAAACATCATTAGTAACCCCAAAACAGTCATCTAAGGAAAAAAAATTGAAGTATAGAACAAATTTACATAAAAGACATACACATTCATGAAAGCAAACAACCCGTGTGGAGCCTGATGGTTCCATTACTCCCAAAGCATTTGTTCCTTGATCTCCTCTTGGACTCCAATCCAGACCCCGGGGGTTTCTTTCTCTCCCCAGTTGACCCCTCCTAGGTGTCGGGGTACCCCACTTCTCATACATACCCCTCTCGTTTTCTTCCTGTTCACTTTGCAGAAGCTCAGCGCTGGACAGTCTCAGTGATTGCCTTTCTCAGGGCCTATAGCTGGGCGTCTGAGCGATGCTGGAAGAAACCCTCCAGGGAGGTTTCACTTTAAATTCTGCTCTTCAGTCCCAAGTGGCCCTCACCACTGACAATAGAAACAATTATATTTTTCTAAAAAAAAAAAAAAATGTCTTTTTACTCCAAGGCAGCTTTTTTCTTATTTTTCTTTAACTTTCCACCCCAACTTACCTCCTTCTCACTACCAGCTCATGGCCTCATCACATAAGTCATTACAAAAGTAGAAACAGTCAGAAAGCCTTCCCATCACCAAATTCACACCTTCCTGGTTCTGCTGGTATCTTCTCTTCTTTTTTCTGCTACAGCTTACAAAAGAAAAAAATCTCCTTTTTTAATCTAAAGCAAATATACTAAAACACCCCAAAATGTATTTTGTATGTTCTCCCTCTCCTAATATTTCAGTAAGTTAATTCCTTTGGCCACTGATTGTCCTGCATTATCAGGATCTCCTGTCTGCCTGATCATTCCTACCAACGTACAAACATCTTGAGTATCTTGTGATCTTATAAACAAAAAAGCAATCACTGAGAAGTCAAACAACAATAAACGATGGTGAGGATATGGGGAAATAGGAACTCTTCTGAACTGCTGGTAGGATTGCAAATTAGTGCAGCCGCTATGGAGATCAGTGTGGAGATTCCTCAGAAAATTGGGAATGGATCCACCATATGATCCAGCTATACCACTCCTGGGTATCTTCCCAAAAAGACTGATATTAGAAAATCATAGTAATATATGCATATCCACATTTATAGCAGCACAATTCACAATAGCCAAATTATGGAACCAACCTGGGTGTCCATCAACAGATGAATGGATTACAAAATTATGGAATATCCACACAATAGAATTCTACTCAGCAATAAAGAACAAACTTATGTCATTTGCAGGAAAATGGATGGACCTGGAAAACATGTTAAGTGAAATTAGCTAATCACAGAATGTGAAGGGTTATGTTTACTCTCATATGCTGAAGCTAGGGAATAATTGGGATACCAGAAGGACTCTAAATAATGGAAAAGAAGCTCCAGTGGAGCCAAGGAGGTGGTCTAGGGAAAGGGAAGAGGGAAAGGGAGGATCAATGAAGGAAACACTTTCATCAACAATATATACATATGTATTTACATATGTGAGAATACCAATGTCAATCTCAATACCCTGTATGGGGAAGGGGGTAACGGGGAGAGGCCAGGGGAAAGTCGATCAAGTGCTGTGTGCATGGATGTCACTATCACAATAAATTGCATTATGATGTGAGACTAGAATGAACCAATAAAAGTATAAAAATATGTAGGCTATCAAAAAAAGACAAAGGAGCAAAGCTCTTCTCTTACTCGCACATCCTTGTGAGTCTCCTGCCCTGCATCTCTGCTTCCCTTCACAGCAAAATTCCTCCAAAGAGTGGGTATCCACACTGCCGCCACTCTGAGACACTTCCATTCCTCCACCCACTTCAGTCTGGACTCTAGTCCTGCCCCTGTGGCCTCTCTCTTTGTCCTTTCTCCTGTAGTCTCTTTGCTACTGCCACCAAAGGATGCCATTCTGTCCCTGTCACCCTGGATGTCTTTGCAGTATTCACCATGGTTGACTTCTCTCTCCTCCATCCAGATAATCCTATATTGAAGTCAATGAAACTTTGTTCTGATTTTTCTTCTTTTTCTCTTGTAGGCCTTTTTTTTTTTTTTTCTCTTCCCTGAAGGCCAGTTCTCTTCTTTCTGGCTATTCACACCTTGAAGGCTTAGTCTTATACTCTCTCCTTTTTACTTTACACTTTCTTCTTAGGAAGTTCTACCCACAACTGTGGCTTCACATGACTACACATATTCAGGTGACTCACAGACTTTTCTATCCACCCACCTCCTCCTTTAGATTCCAAACCTGCATTTTCAATTGCTACATTCTCCTTCCTCTTAGCTCTCTCCTCAAGGAACCTCCAAACTTCATGATACCCCCGAACACATTTAAGCCTGCCTATCTTAAATCACTCACCTTTTCTGAGAATTCCATTTCCCCAACTAGAAAGTGGGTATTATCTTTGGGACCTTCCTTTCCCTCGACTCTCCCTTGTGTCCAGCCTCGAAGCTCCTTAGTATCTTCTGAAACCTCCTCTTCTCCCACACTGGCCATCGCCATCTGCCACAAGCTGCCCAATAGGTCTCACGTCCATCCTGGGCCCTGCTAACTTATTCTTCTCTGTTGAAGAGAACTACAAAAATCTGATCATTTCACCCCTCCCCGCCCCCCGGTGCTTACCACTCTCGGGTGGGATTTTGAATGTGTAGCCATGTAGCCCTGTCACCAGGCCCATAGAGCGCTGCATCGTTCCCAGCCTTGCCTGGCATTGCTCTGTCCTCACTGCCATGATTTACACTGCCTTCTCTCAAAGCCCTGTGTGTTCTGTCCCCTGCTGGAAAGCTCTCTCTGCACCTCTTTTTGCAGCTGAGCTCTTCTCATTCCCCACTCAGTTCAAATGCCATTGCCTTCCTTGACTGTCCTATCAAGATGGCCCTCCCTCTCCACTTTCACATCACCAAAATGAACAAAATTTGTCATTAATGTTTGTTGATATGTCTCCCTTCTTCTCCACTTGATAGTTAGTTTGTGTGGGGAGTCCATCAGTTTTATTTATGTGTACCTAAATAGAGCAAGCATATAGAAAGTGTTCAATAAGTGTTGGATAAATGAACACATGCATATAGAATGAATGCACACATATAAAACCATCTCCTTTTAGCATCCTATTGACCTTTGGCTTAGATATTCACATTTTCATGGTTTCTTTTTCATCCTCCTCTTCCTTCCCCTCCTCCTCCTCCTCCTCTTTGTGTGGTATTGGAGATTGAACCCAGGGTCGTTCTATTTCTGGGCTACACTCCCATCCCTTTTTATTTTTTGTTTTGAGACAGGATCTCACTAGGTTGCTGAGAGTTTTGCCAAATTGCTGAGAGTGGTCATGAGCCTGCGATTGAGCCTCCTGTCTCAGCCTCCCAAGTACTAAAATCATAGGTGTGAATATGCCTGACTCTTCCATGGTTTCTTTGGGGCTTTCTAGTAAATGGTAGTGTCCTTATGTGACTCAGACAAGCAAGAGACAGTGCCATTGTCATCATTATGGTATGGTGGGAGATAATGCGATTGGGAAAGAGATTTTTCTTTTTTTTTTTTTTTTTTTTTTTTTTTTTTTGCGGTACTGGGGATTGAACTCAGGGGCATTCTACCTCCAAGCTACACCCCCAGCCCTATTTTTTATTCTTTATTTTGAAACCGGGTCTCGCTAAGTTGTGGAGTGCCTCACTAGGTAGCTGAGGCTGGCCACGAACCTGGATCCTCCGGTCTCAGCCTCCCAAATGCTGGGATTACAAGCGTGAGCCACCACGCCTGGACAGAAAGAGATTTTTCTGAGAGAATGAATCCACTTTCCTTCCTCCTCCAAGCTGCCACCCTTTGGTCTTCATTCTGTAGTACTTCAGTTTTGTAATTGAAAAATAGATGATGTTATACCTGAGAAAATTGAATTTTGCTATTACTAAGTGACTGACCTAAGTTCTGCACCCATAGTTTAAAACAAGGTCCATAAAATGTGAACACTTATTCTTTCTCTTTTCACCTTACCACACTGCCTCTTGCTATATGATAAAGTAGAATTTCTACCTACACCAAATGTGTTGTAAAGAAAGAAAAAGCTACTAAGCTCACCTGTTACTCTGACAATGGAAACCCCTGGAAGAAAAGCTTCACTTTTATGCAAATGGTATTAGTCAGTCTTCTCCAATGAGACAGAAGCAATATGAGATATAGATAGATATAGATAAGATAGATAAGATACAAATATAGATATAGCATAGGGGATTTGTTGGGGGAATTGGCTCACACAATTATGGAGGCTGAGAAGTACCATGAAGTCCGGCTGCAGGATGGTTCTGATGTCTCAGGGCAGTAGAAAAGTATGTCTCAGCTCCAGGAGAAGCGACCAACTCACCTACTCCCTGTTTTTGTTCTGCTGGGACCCCTGGCTGATTGCTTGGGGCCTGCCACATGGAAGGCGGATCTTCCTACATATTCCACTCAGACTCACATAGCAATTTCCTCTGGAAATCCTCTCAGACACACCCCAAAATAATGCTTCATCAGTTCTCTGGGCATCCTTTAATCCAATCAAGTTGGCAGCTGAAATTAAGCATCACAGATTCGGTCTAAATACCCTGATTTGTGTGGCCCAGGTTTCATCCTTGATTGCACAGTATTATTCCTTAGTGGGAGGTAATTTTACTAATGGTCCACTGGCAACCTAAAGAATACAGGATGATTAAATCAATAGCATAGCAAGGCATCTCTCAATCTTTTTCCAGTAAATTGCACAGCATTATTCCTTAATCTGTTCTTTTTCTCTTTGCAGGGCTAATTTTTATTAGATATTGAGGAAAATACTATTTTCTGTGATATTTTATAAAACCTTTTAATAATTCCAAGTATTTACATATTCTTACATACTAATTGCATTGCTTCTGTTTTTATATGCATATCTCAAGTCTTTATCTATAGTGAAATTTAGTCTTTACATGTTTCCATACTACATAGTGATAGAATTTTTTTTCTGCCTTTGCCTTTTACATTGTAGTGAGTGAACAGGAAGAATTAAAGCTAAACGAACTAAATTAACAGGAAGAATTAAAACTAAATGAACAAAAATAGTAAAAATGCTTTAACTGCCCCCCCCAATAGTTCAACATATGCTATGGATAAGAGGCTGACCACCTTCAAGAAAAGCTATTTGAGCCGGGCGTGGTGGCGCACGCTTGTAATCCCAGCATTCGGGAGGCTGAGACTGGAGGATCCGGGTTCGCGGCTAGCCTCAGCTACCTAGTGAGGCACTCTGCAACTTAGTGAGACTCGGTTTCAAAATAAAGAATAAAAAATAGAGCTAGGGATATAGCTAGGAGGTAGAATGCCCCTGAGTTCAATCCCCAGTACCGAAAAAAAAAAAAAGAAAGAAAGAAAAGCTATTTGGATAAATAACATTTTAAACTTTAAAAGTCAGTAAGTAGTTTTGGAAACTGACCACACACATTAGAATTGTCTTGTGTGTCTTTAAAAAATACAGATTTGTTGGTCAAAGGCTGCAAAATTTCAGTTAGGCATGAGAAATAAATTCAAGAGATATACTGTGTGTCATGATGACTATAATTAATAATGTATATTATATACTTGAAAAATGCTGAGAGTAGGTCCCCCCGCCACCCAGTGCTATGGAGCCAACCCAGGACCTCACATGTGTTTGGCGAGCACTCTACCACTGCGCTACATCCCCAGCCCCAAGAGAGTAGATTTTAAGTCTTCTTCCCTCACCTCCCAAAAAGATAGGTATGTGAGGCAGTGCGTATGCTTATTGCCTAGTTTAACCATCTGACAATGAATCTATGCATCAAAATGTAGGGTTTAGGGATATAGCTCAGTTGTAGAGCTGCTGCCTACCATGTATGAGGCCCCAAGTCGGATCCCTAGAACTCTGCAAAAATACCCAAAAACAAAACAAAAAGTTACATTCTGCACCATAAATATATACAATTTTCACCCATCAATTTAAAAAATAAATAAAAATTAGAGATTCCTGAGTTTAATCCTTGTAGATCCTGATTCAGCAACTTTACAAAGGGGTCTTAAAAATCTGTCGAAAAATTTTCATGGTGAATTTGACAAATAGACAGATTGGAGGATATCTACTTTGGAGAGAAAATTTTACACGAATGTTAAGAACAGCCTGGGTTCATATTCTAGCTGTCTACTAATTGGCAAGGCAAGTTACCCAGAGTGGGTGGCAACTTACCTTATCACTGTGTTTTTGTCTCCAACATGGAGTTGATAATATTAGGCACTTTATAGAGTTGTTTTGAGGATTAAATCAGTTAAATGGACATGATTCTTGTCATAGAATAACAACTGAATACTAGTCGGCTACTATTAGGTGTTTGGCATGCCTTTGTTAGCTTAAAATTAATGAATTTATTTCTTCTTAATTAACATACAGTAACTATATAAAAATGAAGACAATAGATGGTTACTGTCTAATAACATGAACTAATAATTTAAGTAGATATAATGAAACTTTTCAAGGAACTTGGTGAAATCTAGCAATAATACTGTTATGATTTTTTTAAAAAAGCATTTTCTAAAAAAAAGTTCCATGCAAGTTTACCTAAGGACATATAAGATAGTCAAACATAAAATTGAGCTGCTGCTCAATAGTAACTAATCTATAGTTACTATTAAACAGGCAATTACCTTTGATCTTTGCAATATATATAGACACTAACAATTATATATGTCTACCTAAAAATGACAGAAGGATCCCTTAAAATGTGAAATGTATTTTATTAGTTATAAATGTATTTTACTCTAATAAAACATGCCAACTTACTTGACATTTATACACACTCATTTAATAACTTCTAGATTTGTTCTTTTCAAAAGGTAGTATTTTAATTTAATGATGATTAGGGACTTTATTTAAATCACTGAAAATCTCATTCCTTATTTAATGATGCCAACCAATATATAAAGCTGTCTATATCACCATTGCTTATTTATTATCTAGTGTCCTAAAATATATGTTCATCTAAAGCTCTTCCTGAAAAAAATATCATAAAGAAATATTTTTTTTTATTTACTAAAGTTCTCATCTGGATCAAAATAAAATCAGAGCCATTTTTTTTAGTATAGAACTATGAGTTCACTTTAAATCATGGTATTAAATTATCTTTACAACTATGCTGGCATAGTAGAAAATTTTCTCTGAGAGTTCAGAGAATATTCAGAGATTCTTCTCTTAGCTTTATGAACCATTTGGGTACTGTAGAGGGTTGAATTATAGCCCCCAAAAGATGTCTACCAGAACCTGTAAATGTGCTCTTACTTGGAATACAGGTCTTTGTAGAGGTAAATTAAGGTAAGGATCTCAAGATGAAATCATTCTGAAAAAGGGTGGGTCCTAAATCCAGCGACCAATGCAGAAAAGGAGAGATGCCTACAGACACAGAGGTGAGAGGGACATTTGCAGCTGGAGGCGTAGACTCTGCCTTAGACCAAGGAACGCCAGGAACCACCTGAAGCCACAAAAGACAAGGAAGGATTTTTCCCTAGAACTTTTATCAGTATACTAGCCCTACTAATGCTTTGATTTCAGACTTCTGAGATACGAAACTGAGAAGAAATTTCTGCTGTGTTAAGACACAAAATCCATGGTAGTTTGCCATGGAAGTCCTAGGAACCTAATTCAGATTTTAAATGTTGGTATGTAGCTCTCCAGTGTTTATAGATGAGAAGTTTTCTTTAAGTATATTCAAGATGGGACTATCTGTCACTCAAAACAAAAAAACAACCTTATATACTGGTTATCCCATTTATCCTCATAAAGTTATTATTTTGGCTTTATTTTGCCCCTGCAGATGTGGCCGGTGGTTATTCTTCTTCCATGCTTGATGCAATCAGAAGAGCAGTGATGGTTTCCAATATCCTTTTAATTAATAATGTCAATGAGAAAAGCCTCACCCTCAAAGAAGTCTTCAGACTAGCCACTCTTGGAGGAAGCCAAGGTAATGACTATTTTATTACACACAATGTACAACCATGATAGTCTGTGTCCTTAGGTGCAATATGAAAATGCGTGAAGGTGGAGTCAGGAGAATCTAATATTTATGACTATCCTATCTCACATAACATACCCACAACTTAGCCAGTGAAGCATATGTTCACATATATGTGGAGGAATCATTCTTTCAACGAATTCACGGTCTTTGGCAGGATAGATATATGATATACAATTAGCATATTAATCACTTTAATAGATATTTACATGGGTCACATGCATACAAGATATTTAAAATAATCCATTCTTCCATGGAGTCAAGTACTTGCTCTGTATTGGCCTGAATGATAATACTAAAAGTAAAAGCAACAGCCAAGGTGTACTGAGTTCTTACCACACAAGAGGTACTATGCAACATGCTTTATGTATGTTGCTATAGAATCTTCTCAACCTTAATTCCATTTTATGAACAAGGAACCTGAGCAAGGTTCACACAGCTGTCCAGATACAATGTGCCATGATTTGAATCCAAAAACCTAACACCAGGGTGTAGATATTTACCTTCTTCCCTCCAGTATGATAGCTTCCTGTATGCGCCCTTGAGTAGGCCACACATTTGGTGTATATATATATATATACACTAAATAGTAAAAATAGATGATAGTAAAAATAACATATATATATTTTTTTTTTTCAGAACTGGGGATTGAATTTAGGGGCATTCTACCTCTGAGTTACCACTTCCAGCTCTATTTTTTTATTCTTTATTTTGAAACAGGGTCTCACTAAGTTGTAGCGGGCCTCATTAAGAAGCTGAGGTTGGCTGCAAACCGGTGATCCTCCTGTTTCAGTCTTCCAAGTACTGGGATTATAGCATGCACCACCATGCCTAGCTTGGTGCATACCAATTAGCGTTTAAATACGCTAATTATTCAAGCCTCTTTAAAAGAAAAAAGATGTAAAAAAAAATATGTGCTGACTTCCGGGAAGATGCTGACGGAGTGAGACACGTCTCAAGAACC
>PVLC010035486.1:0-16273 GCA_004027655.1 Graphiurus murinus | reverse complement strand
AGATGATTTTTAATTCCTAACATTTTGAGTTTTGACTTCTGTTTTCGGTGGAGTTTATTCTTCTTTGCTTAGTTGTTTGCTTCCTGGAAATTATTGTTTCTCTGGTTCTGACGTTTACTGGTTAGTTCTTCTTTGTAGTTAATCTCTTTGAGTATTTTCTCCAGTGCTGGTTTGGAAGACATAAATTCCTTCAGTTTCTATTTGTCATGGAAGGTTTTTATGTCCCCGTCAATTTTAAGAGAGAGTTTTGCTGGGTATGAGAATCTTGGCTGCAAGTTATTTTCTTTCGGAGTTTGGAATATGTTACTCCATCCTCTCCTGGCTTTCATGACTTGATTTGGGATGTCTGGTGTGATTCTAATTGGTTTGCCTCTAAATGTCACTTGGCCTTTTACTTTCGCTGCCTTTAAGATTCTCTCCTTTGCCTCTACATTGGTCAATTTGATTACTATGTGGCGTGGAGAACCTCTTCTTTGGTCTTGTCTTGAGGGAGTTCTGTATGTTTCCTGAACCTGTGTGTCGACTTCTCTTTCTATGTTTGGAAAATTCTCTGTTATTATTTCTTTGAAGAGATTGTTTATTCCATTAGTTTCAACTTCTAATCCCTCTTCTATGCCTATTATTCTTAGGTTAGCTCTTTTAAAATTGGCCCAGATCTCTTTGATGTCCGATTCATACTGTCATATTTTTTTTCTAAGTTATGTACTATAGATTCATTTTTAGTTTGGTCATCCTCTAAAAGTGATATTCTATTTTCCATGTGATCTAATCTGTTATTTATAGTTTGAATTGATGCCTTCATTTCAATTATTTCCTCTTTCACTTCTTTCAATGCTTCTCTTTGGTTTCTTTTTAGGTCATCGAATTCTTTGTTTATTTGTTCCTTTATGTCTTCCTTTATTTCTTTAAAGCTCTGCCTACATTCTTTCTGAAAATCCTGTATTGTTTCTAGTATTAAAGATCTGAATTGTTCTTCTGGTAGTCTCTGCCATTCTGAGTTGGTGAGATCTGTTATTGAGGGGTTGTGGTAGCTCATTGTTTCTTTGTTATTTTTCCTTCCCATGTTTTCCTGTTCTTCAGTTTATATCTTTGCTGTTCTTGCAAGTTTTCTTGTCCAATCTCTGCAGTGGGGGTTTAGAGGTGACAGGTTGTGTTCAGAGATAAAGTTTGAGTGAGAGATTACAGTAATGAATGCAGGAGTAGGATAAAGAAGAGGGTGTGTTCCAGCAGTATAAGATGTTGAGGTGATCTATTGAAAAGATTAGAGGTGGTAGAGGAAAAAGGAAAAAGGAGAAGAGAGGAGGTAAAGTGTTGCGGAGAGGAATATAGAGGGGAGGGGGGAGCATGTAAAGGGACAGGAAGGGGATTCAACAACCTAAGCAAGAGATAACAAAGCAAGTAATCATCCAAACAAACATATATAAATCAAGGCAATACAGAAGAAAAACAGGGTATCAAGCTGGAACTTATCACCAAAAAAGAAGAGAAAATAAAATTTAAAAAAACAAACAAACAAAAAACAACGACAAAAAAAAACCCCAAAGTCTACAAATAGCAACCAGGCACTAGAGCAATCACTCTGCTAGCTCATAGGCACCGAGTTTTAAGTTTTTTTTTTTTATTTGCTCTGTCAGTTCTGGCAGAGGACTTCTCCCGCTGCTCTCCACTGGGCCTGGCTGCATCTATCTCTCTCTGCTTTTTGCTTTTGCAGTCTAAATGCCAGGCCTTTCCAGATGCCCTTTATGCTCTGGGATCCTGTGCCCTTCTGACCCAGTCTAGGCTCTAGAAGGGCAGGTGTCTGAGTCTATCCTTTGTATTGTAAATCCAGCACCCCAGGTTGTAGTCCACTTACGGTTCTCTGCTCTTTGGCCTGTTCCACCTCCTGGACAGCTGGGGGTGCAATCGGACAATGATGGTTTGGATAGCTGAGAGGAAGATGGTTGGGAGGAGCTGGTGGCAAAGATGGTGGCGGCTTCGCTCGGGCTCCCCTGAACCTCCTGATCTCCACCCAGGCGCTCCAAGTTCACACCCAGGTTTCAAACACTCCTTCTCTTCCTTCAGTCAAGAAGCTGGGTTCTTGGCTGACCTGCCTCAGGCTCACTTTTCCATCTCTGGAGTGGAGTGCGGAGGCAGACCTGCGGGAGCTCGTTCCGGGCCCTGTAGATGTGCGGAGATGTTCGCTTAGATAGTGTGTCCAGACGCGGGGGTCCCCACACCACGCCTGGACTTTTATCTGTGTCCGTCGTGCATTTTTTTGCTCATAGCGTCAGATTTATTGCCACTGCTCCAGATCCCGTCTCGGTAGCCTAACTATTCACCGAGGCGTGGGGCGCCGAGGACAGGGCGCGATGCCAGGACAGGGCGCGATGCCGGGGCGCACGGCGCGCTGCCGAGCTGCGTGGCTGGGTCCCTTGCTCGCCTAGGTCTGCGTTCTTGGTCTTCTTTTGTTGTAGTTCAGATTCCGATTTTGTTTTTTGTTGTTGTTGTTGTATTTTTCCTTCTGTTAAGCAGCTCTTTTTATGGTAAAATTTAGTTCGAAATCCCAGCTCCTGAGGAGAGTTGTTTCACTCAGTCACCATCTTAGATTCCCCCCCCCCCCCCCCCGCCTGCCTTCTTATTGGGTTTGACCTACTGGGGTCCTTCAGGTGATATTGGAAGATAAGGAGAGAGACTAAGGGTATCTCTTCCTCTGCTCTCTCCCCACCTAGGCACAAAATCTTTAGCAGTAGCTGAGTTTGCAATAATAGCTCCTTTGTCTTAGTGTCAGCATTGAATGTTTGCACTGTCTCTTCCCCTTCACCTGGGGGTGCTGGTAGTTTCCCATGGGTGCTAGACTCCAGTGCCTCGCCATCTCCTTTATATTTCCTTAACTTGCCAAGCTGATTATGAATGATTCTTTCACTGAAGTCTCTGCTTGAAGAATATGGTAGAGACCATGACCATTCAGACAAATTAAATATATATATAAGCTCTGGAAAGATAACATGATAAAGTCTAGGTGACTGTAGTTTTGCCCATGACTTCTTAGATCCCTAAAATAAAATAAAATAAAAATCAGTTAGTTGGACTTCATAAAAATTACTGACTTCTATTCTGCAAATGCTACTCTTCAAAGAGAATGAAAAAAAAAAAAAAAACCCAGCCTGGAAGAACGTTTCTGCAAAACACTTATCAGATAAAGAACTGGTATTTCAGATATACAAAGAACTCTTAAAACTCAACGAGAAAGCAATCCAATTTAAAAACTGGCAAAAAAAATCTGAATAGAAAATTTAGTGAAGAAGATGTGTGCCTGGAGGAAAAAAAAACGTATGAAAGAACACTGCACGTCAGGTCGTTAAGGAATTGGAAGTTAAAACAATGAGAGTCCACCACGCACCTATCAGAATGACCTAAATCTAAAACAACGACATCAACAAGTGTTGGCAAGGATGTGGAGCAACAGAAACACTTAGTCATCACTTCTGAGCGTGCAAGACAGTCCAGCCACGTTGAAAGTCAGTCTGTTAGTTTCTTACACAACCAAAGTTTGGTTCTGTCCCCGCTTTAATATATTCACAGCTAAACATACTCTCATCCATGACCCTCCTTGGAATTTACCCAAATGAATTGGAACCTTGAATCTACATGAAACCCCACAGAGCAATGATTGCAGCAGCTTTAGTCATGATTGCCCAAACTTGGAAGCAACCTCCATGTCTTTAAAGAGGTGCGTGGATAGGTACACTGAGGTCCATTCACATTATCCATGAACAGAAAGAAATGAGCTCTCTACCGAGCATGAAAAAGCAAGCCCGAGTCTTAAATGTATGTCACTAAGTGAAGAAAGACAGTCTGAAAAGATGACATGCTACATGGATCCTACTCTATGACTTCCTGGAAATGGTAAAACTACAGGGAAAATAGAAAGAACAGAGGTTTCCAGGGGATGGAGGGAAGGGAGGGGTGGCCAGGGGACTTATAGGTCGGCAAAACTATCATTGTGTAAAATTCCAACGTGCTGGATACATGTCATATATGTTCATCAAAACCCATAGAATGCACAACACCAGGGAAATCTAATGTAAACTATGATTTTTAGCTAATACTAATGTATCCATTTTAGCTCAAAAAATTCTTTTTAAAAATTTTTTGGTACTGGGGATTGAACACAGGGGCATTCTACTCTGGGCTATACCCCCAGTTGTTTTTATTTTATTTTATTTTTTTAATTTTGACACAGGATCTTGCTAAGTTGCTGATGCTGGCCTTGAACCTGAAATCCTCCTGTCTCAGCCTCCGAAGTAGTGGGATTACAATAATTTTTTTTTCTGGTACTGGAGACTGAACCCAGGGGCATTCTACCTCCTGGCTATACCCCTGGTCCTATTTTTTTATTCTTTATTTTGAAACAAGGTCTCACTAAGTTGTAGAGAGCCTCACTAAGTAGCTGAGGCTGGCCATGAATCCGGATCCTCCTGTCTCAGCACAAAATTTGTTATAAATGTGTCATACCACTGCAAGGTGTTATTAAATGAAACGGACAGAGTAATATATGAGAATTCTCTATTTTCCATTTCATTTTTCTATAAACCTAACACTGCTCTAAAAATAATATCTATTGTTTTTTTAAGGTATCTTAAATTTTAATGCATTTTAGCACACATTAGAGATAATTGTGTAGTTTTTTCTTTTGACTGGCAGATATATCCACTAAATTGATATATTTCCTAATGAAATGACTCCTTTACTTCTGGAACAATCCTACTGGAACATGGCCTACTCTCATTTTTATTTAGCACTGAAATTGATTTGTTAGAATTTCATTTAGAAATTTTGCACATATATTCATAGAGTGTCTCATGCTTTTTATTTATTTATTTATTTATTTATTTGTAGTTGCTTGGTTTTGGGTGCTTTCTCAAGTATGGTGGCAAGTTAATTAAACTTCATAAAAATAAGTTCAGATTTAAAATACAACTATTTATTATATATCTGTGTTATATCATATAAGATATAAAGTAGTTTTATATTAAATCAAGTAAACTTGAAAATTTTTAAACTTTTTGAATAATCTTTTCAGTAACGTGCATGGTAACTGGCCTATTCAGTTCTTCTGCTTCTTTTTTAAGTAAAATTTTATAATTTATAACTTGGCCAGAAAATTTTTCTTTTCATAAAAAGAACAAATCTATTTATAGAATGTGTATTTTTATAGTTTTCCTTATTTTTGCCATTTCCTCTGAATCTGTGGTCATGTCATGTTTTTTTTTTACTCTCACATTTGTGAATTTTTATTTGAATAAGATGTTCTTTATCAAAATAGTAAATATTAAAAATGAATACATACCTCTTGTTGGGTTTTTATTATTCATTCAGCTTTCATATTTATCAATCTATCAACTCAACCGTTTCCCCCATCTCGATAATTTGTTTGCCCTTTTTTGTTGTTGTTCTTTATTTAGTATATCTATTCTCTTGTGAATCTTAGGTTTGGGTAATATTTTCCTAATTTATCGTGATCAATCAATAGTTACTGTTTAATGATGACATGAATTTGCTCAGAGAAGAAGTTTGAACCTCAGCTCCTAGATTTTAGTGGTTGGTTATGATGTATCTTCCTGTAATTTTGTCTTTTCTGTTCTGTTCTGCTCAGTTCTGTTCTTGTTTAATGATACCTGGAGTTTGTTGAGCTGCTTGGGGTTTCTTGAATCTGTATACTCATGCACTGCATCCACTCTAGCAAATCTTTGGCAATCAGATCCTCCTAGTAGGACCTGGTCATCTCTGACTTCCATTCCTCAGAGGAGGCTCTCCAAGGATCTGGGCTGAGAGACTGTCTTGTCACTGTCTCCTCCACTATGGAAGACTGTGATAAATTACTTCTTAACTTTAGAGGATTGAGCTTGGCTCTTTCTCAGCTTTAAAATGTGGCAGAAGTCTGGAGAGGCCAACGAGCAGGCCCTGTCCTTCTGGGGAAAGGTTAATTTCTCAGCATTTTGAGATGAAGGCAGACTATACTCTGCCCTCCAGGGACCATTAGCTGAACTCCCCAATCAGCTTGTGGAAATCAGCTTGGCTTGATGCTTCTGAGGTTGTGTAATCTCTCAAGCCAGCACCTGCCCTGAGTGACCAGAAGCTGCTCTGTCCCCATGTGGGCCAGGTCTGACCATTAATCCCTACTGAGAATTAGCATCAACCCTTCCCTGGAAGTCTCCCCATGTGAAATGCCAGCTCACTTAGTTGCTATTTCCACAATTCTCTGGTGACATGGTCGTTATAATTTATCCAGCTTTTTTCTAGTGACTGTGGCAGGAATGTTGAACTTTGCAACATCACATCCTCCCTGGCCTGCTGGATACGGAATTCAGAGCACAGATGTGGTTTTTATCAGATAGAATTCACATGCCATACAATTCACCCATTTGAAGTTGTTGTGAAATCATCACAACTACCAATTTAGAATGTTTCATTACCACAAGGAAAACCCCACACCCTTTAGCCATCGTCCACAAATTATTCCATCCCCTCCAGCCATGGTATCCATTAATCTATTTTGGTTTTCTATGAATTTCTCTATTTGAGACACTTCATAGAACCGAATCATGTAATATGGAGCCTTCTGTTACTGGACTCTCATTTAGCAGAATGTTCTTAAGGTTCATACAAGTTGTAGTATGTATCAGCACTTTATTCCTCTTCATGGCTGAATAGTATCTCATTATATGAATATAAAACATTTTGCTTATCAATTCACCATCTTTTGAATATTTGGATAGTTCCTGCTTTTTGATATCATGGGCAATATTGTCATGATCATTTGTGTACAAGGTTCAGTGTGAATCTGTGCTAAGATTACAAGCGTGTGCCACCATGCCTGGGGGAAGCTCCCTGAGAACTATGTGGATGTGTGTCACTAGCACTGTAAACTACATGATGTGAAACTATAATGCACCAACAAATGTATAAAAAAAAGTATTATAAAAGTCTATGTGGTATGTGTGTGGGGGGATAATTTTCAGGGAAATTTAAAAATATATGTGCCTTATAATTTCAGCAAGCTGGGCATGGTGGCACCCACTTGTAATCCCAGTACTTGGGAGGCTGAGACAGGCGGATCGCAGGTTCGCGGCCAACCTCAGCTACTCAGTGAGGCCCCCTGTAACTTAGGAGACCTTGTTTCAAAATAAAGAGTAAAATAGGGCTGGGGGTATAACTCAGAGGTAGAATGCCCTTAGGTTCAACCCCCTGTACTGCACAAAAGAAAAAAAATGATTTCAGCAATATTTTCAACAATTGTTATAACTCTTAAAAATGGTTCTGCCTATTTTTCTTTCTACCTTATCTGGCACACTTTGCACATTTTCACGGTTTTTGCTTTGCTTCAGTGCAATGCATATTCAGTGTTTCTGTATTTTTTTTTTTCCTCTAGTGATGGCATGAAAATGAACTGCTTTCTAAAGCCTTCACTATTTACTTTTATGTTTTCAAATGAGGGAGAATTTGCTCAGTCTAGATTCCCGGGTTACAACCTTTCTTCCTTAAATCTCTGTAAATGCTACTCTTGTTTGTATTCAATGTGCATTATGCTAAAAACATCTGAGACAAGGTTTATTTTTCTTAAATTGTAGGTAAATTGACTTTTCGGCCCTAAGACTTGAGGAGTACTTGAGATTTATAAACTCTACAAAGCTGTGTCTAGGTATTGACCTATGTTTTTACTTGTCTAAAAGTAGGTAAAATATTTTGGTTTAAATTCTCCAGGCCAAAAAAAAAAAAAAAAAAAAGTCTTCTCTTTTATTTCTGATTACTACTTCTCTCTTATTTACTATTTAAACACATACACAGAGTTGAATTTACCACATTTTATGTAATTTTAATTTTATTTTATTGTATGTGGAACTGGGAATTGAACCTAGAGGCAATCTACCTCTGAGCTATATCCCTAGACCAATTTTATTTCTTATTTGGAAACAGGGTCTCACTAGGTTGCTGAGAGTCTCACTAAATTGCTGAGGCTGTCCTCAAACCTATGATCCTCCTGTCTCAGCCTTCCAAACACTGGGATTACAAGCGTGCTGCACCACTCCTGGCTGTCACTCCTTTATTTTCACTGTCTCTGGACTTTAGGTTTTTACTGCCTTTCCAGGTTATATTCTCTCTGAGTACTTATATGATCTCTGTTTTACATTGATATATTATGTCTCTTAGAGCGTTTTCTTATGCATACTGTAAAGGATAGATCCAATTTTGCCTTTGTACTAACAAATCCAGTTGTCCCAACACCATTTTTAAGGACATTTATAATTTGTCCAATGATGAATAAAAGTTTATGATTTTTTTTGCATAATTTTCCCAAGCTTATCAACTCCCAAATGAAAGTGTGTGTGTGATAAAGCATGCATACACCAACTTTCCACATACTTGGATTTATTTCAGATTCTCCATACACTCAGATCCACTTTCTCTTCTGTTCCATTGGGTTGTCTAGTCATGGAACGTTTCTATACTGGTTGATTTGCAGCAGCTTGGTGGGATGTTTTAATCACAAATAAGGTTAGAATTCACTACCTCCATTTATCTTTCTTTTCAGAGTTTTCTGAGCTATATTCCATATTTGTATCTTATATGGGTTTCAGAATCAACTGTCTGGCTTGAGAAGAGAAAGTGTTAGTCTTTTTATTGTGGTTGTGTTAACTGGATTCATTAACTGGGGAAAAGCAACAGGTTTATAATGTTGAGTAGTTTTTGTCCACAAATAGAGCAATTCCCTTATTGCTCAAGTCGATCACGTGTCTTTCAGGAATGCTGTAAAGTCTCCTTCACTTTGTTTTGGACCCAAGTTTCTCAGAACACTTATTTCTCAGTATTTATCGTTCTCTGTTGCCCAGGAAGCGTGATACACATCCCTACATATTAGGGGTGGTCTAAGTGCCCCAGATGTGCAGTATTCTACCCCTACAAGCATGGCTACCGCTAGCTCCTCCCCTTAGCCACCGACCCTCCCCATCACCTGCTTCTTCATGAAAAAACTCACACATCTGGTCCCGCGAGACCTCAAGCCTCTACGGTAGCTGGTTCTCAGGTCCCTGAGACCTCAGCCCCGTGTTGTACATCCCACTACTCTGGAAAGACCCCCTTCTCCTGGGAGCGGGGAGCACTGTCACCTGCATGCCCACACAAGTCTCATCTCTGTCCTTCAGCTCTTCCCCAGCTCTCTCTGCAGCCTGGGGTCTGCAACTGGCTCTGGGGTGTTTGGGATGTTTCCTTCTTCACATAGTTTATATTGTTTCTCCTCTGGGTTTTGTTGCAGACGACGATTATGAGCAACATTCTCCGGGACCCTAGTTGATCTGTGCTCATTCTGAAGGCGATGCAGAGAGATGCAGGTTTAGATGGCTGTGATTGGGGTCGGCTACCCTCTGCTTCTCATTGTAGAAGAAATAACCATAGAGGTCTGCTCTGATTTATGATGTTGGCAAAGGCAAGTCAATACCATATCAGGTATTTGGACCAGGAAAGACCAACACACTTCAAATAATCTGGTCCACAGCTAGGTTGAACATTAGAAACTCATTTTATACCTATTTTTTTAACTTAAGCTTTCAAATTTAAGTTTTCATCTTGCCTACCCCGCTCAACTCAATAGATCCCTAAAGTAATTGATATTAAGCTTTGTGTCACCATTGAAGATTGGCTAAGGGTATCAATACAAAGCCAATTATTCAAGACCCTGGGTATATCTGTGTTACATAACTCATTGGGACGGTTCTCATTGACGTTCTTGCAGCACATCAAATGATCAGCAGACTGTAATTTCAGCTGTGAAGTTTGCAAAGAAACCAAGTCAGAGCTCTATGTATATGCAGTGAGATAAAATATGCATAGAACTCTTTTCCTTAAATATATTGGAAATCAAGAAATGTTCCTGCAAAGTAAAACACCAAGAACTTTCCGCCTGCCTACGACGGAGGTAAAGCTGCTTTCGAAAATTCCAGGATGGAGAAATCTCGATTTCAAAGCAGCTCCATGGCACAGGCAACACAAGCAAAAATAAACATGCAAAACCACAGCAAAAAAAGCGTCTGCACTGCAAAGGAAAAGGAAGAGATGACAAGGCAGGCTGTGGGTGGGCGGGAGGTGTTTGTGAACCTTGGACATCTGAACCATATAGTTGATAAGCTTTGACAATGGATAATGAACTCATACAACACAAGGGCAAAAAAATAAATAAATCAACCAACACTGAGTAACTGACCTAAGCAGATATTTCTTCCATGAAGAAATAAAAATGGCCGAAAGGTTTATAAAAAAGGAACTTAACATCACTCTATTATCAGAAGGATGCCAATCAAAACCCCGATGAGCTATCCTCTCTCACCTGTTAGGATGGCTATTATCAAAACTACGAATGATAAGAAGTAGTCCGGTGAGGGTGTGGGGGAAAGGGAACCTTTGGGTATTGTTGGCGGGATGTGAATTGGTGCAACTTCTATGGAAAAACAGTATGGAGATTCCTCATGTAATTGAAAATAGAATTAGCGTCTAACCCAGTCATGTCTCTGCTGTGTGTGTTCCCAAAGAAAATGAAATCAGTATCTTGTAGAGACAACGGAGTTCTGTTGTGTGTTGCAGTATCTACTCCCAGTACCAAGATACGGAGACAACCCATCAAGGGATGAATGGATGAAAAAAACATGGAGAGGGGTGTTAGTTAGCTTAAATATGGAATATTAACTCTATTTTATGGTTGTATGTATGTGTATGGTAATGGGGATTGAACCCAGGGGCATTCGACTGTTGTGCTATACCCTCAACCCCAAGTTCTATTTTATTTTTTATTTTGAAACAGGGTTTCACTAAGTTGCTGAAGCTGGCCTCAAACTTCTGATCCTCCTGTCTCTGTCTCCCAGGGACTGGGATTACATGCTTTAAGCACCATTCTCAGCTTTTTAATTTTTTTAGAAGAAGATTATGCCATTTACAACATTATGAATGAACTTGGAAGATATTAGGCTAAGACAATAACCCAGATACAGAAAGAAAAAGTGTTACATGGTTTCTCTTCTATGTAGACTCTAAGATAAAAGTCAAATACATAGAAATAGAGAACAGAACAGTGGTGTGGGAGAGGCTGATGGAGAGAAGGATATGGAAGATAGAGGTTAGATAGGACAAATGTTCTTTACAGTTCTGCGGGATGAATAAATCCAGAGACCCAATGTACAGCATGAAGAAGGTAGTTAATAACAGTGCAGTGTATTCTAGAATGTTCTAGATAGCAGATTTTAACCTTTACCATACAAAAAAGTAACTCTGTGGGATGAGAGATTCAATTAACTACCTATGGAAGTCATTTTGTTACATATCTGTATTTCAAAACAACAGGTTGTGCACCTTGAATGTATACAATAAAAATGCCAAGTGTGAGCTGGGTGTGGTGGTGCACGCTTGTAATCCCAGCATTTGGGAGGCTGAGACCAGAGGATCCGGGTTCGCGGCCAGCCTCATCTACCTAGTGAGGCACTCCGCAACTTAGTGAGACCCTGTTTCAAAATAAAGAATAAAAAAAAAATAGGGCTGGGGGTGTAGCTCAGAGGTAGAATGCCCCTGAGATCAATCCCCAGTACCGCAAAAAACAAACAAACAAAAAAAACAAATGTGGTGATACACACCTGTAATCCCAACATTTGGGAGGTTGAGACTGGAAGATCATGGGTTTGAGAACTTAACAAGTTGCTGTTTCAAAATAAGAAATAAAAAGGACTGGGAGTGTAGCTCAGAGGTAGATTGCCCCTGGGTCCAATCCCCATTACCCCCTCCCAAAATATATGCAATAAAAATAAAATTTAATTATAATAGCTCAATAGAATCCAGTTAGGTTTTGCTACAGTATTGCTTCTGATATTTCTAGATTTCTAGATGCCCATTTATTAAAGCAAATGAGTCAGCTCAAAACGACCACCTTTGCTTTGTCCAGTCAAAGGTGAGCTTTAGGGGGTAAAACAGAGTTCTAAGAACAAGGTTTCTATGGAGACAGGTTTTACACAGGTGGATAGGACATGTTTGTTTTTCAGAAACTAATCACTATCTTTAGTCAGCTAATCACTATTTTTCTCAAATATGACATTTCTGGGCATGCTTTTTGGCAAATAAGGTTTTAAGTTTGAATCATCACTAGAAAATTATTGTTCATACCACACTTAATATTTTCATCAAATTGACTTAACATTTGAGTTTCAAAAATAAACTCAAAGATTGTAGGATCTACCTGACTAAGTTTCCTCCCACTACGCCAAGTTTCTTTAACCAGCGATGGCACGTTATAGACAAGGCTCTCTCTTTCCCTCTGGACTCTCTGGCACTGAATTTGCAGTTGCAGTGTCTTGTCCATAGGTGGCGCCAGGGACTATGCACAGACCTCCCCGGGCTCCCCTGCTACTTCCTGGAGCCCGAGCTCACCCCCTGTCCCTGTTGCTACCCCACTCTTTGTTGTCCTCGATTGGAGGAACATCAGGAGACTTCGTCTTTCTTCCCAGGACCACTTCTTCCTCCAACCCTTTTTACCAAAAACTACTTCTCCAATCTATCTCCTTCTGCTATCAGTTTTCTGTCTCTCCAATGCAGCCAGAACTTGGCTGAGGTTAGAACAAACAGCTTGCCTGAAGTCATGTTCAGTGCTAACAATATCTCCCCATCTCTTATTTTTCCCAGGTTTCTCTCTCTTTCTCTCTCTCTCTCTCTCTCCCTCTCTCTCTCTCTCTCTCTCTCTCTCTCTCTCCAGTAGCCTTACCTTTTCCAGTTTCTTGTGCCATGGTTTCAGTTACCTGCCCTCAGCCACATTCGACATTAAGTGGAAATTTTCAGAAATTGTCAGTTAACAAGCTTTAAGTTGCCCACCATTCTGAGTAGCTTGATGAAATTGCGTGTTGTCTCCTCCTTCCAGCCCAGATGTGAACCATCCCTTTGTCCAGCGTATCCATGGCGTATATGCTACCCGCCCTCTAGTCACGCAGTAGCTATCCCAGCTTTCAGACCAACTTCGTGATGTCACAACGACTGTGTTCAAGCAACCCACATGTGACCTAATAATAGTCCCAAATCACAAAAGTTACAATGCTGGAAATTTGGATCTGCCAAAGACAAGCTGCAAAGTGTTTCTCTTAAATACCGTCTCACATCCTCACAAGGAGAAGTCTGAGGAGTATACTATGATAGTTCAAGAGACCACATTCAAATAACTTTTATTATAGCACATTGTTACGGTTGCTCTCTATTATTATTAGTTATTATTGTTAATTTCTTACTGTGCCTGATTTGCAAATTAAACTTTAGCATAGGTAAAACATTTGGGGAAACATAAATATATAATATAATATGTAATAATATATATATTAATAATATGTAATTAAATATAACAATTTGACCTATCTGTGGTTTCAGGACCCTCCTGGGGCTCTTGGAACACATACCCCATGGCTAAGGAGGTTGCTGTACTCTCAGCTGCTAATTTTCATGCACATCTTCATAGTCAAAAGAAATGCCTTCTTTGGTATAATTCACCATTTTCTCTAAGTAATATTTATTTATTACTCTAGATGAGAAAGTGACCCTTAATCTCCACACACTGGGGGCAGATTCCTGCCCTGAGTGTTCGCAAGGGCCTGTACGCCTTCACTCCTTGTTGAGAAGTAAAGACATTTCTATGTGCTACCTTTCAAACTTCTCTAACTTCAACTTTATTTGTAGGTCAATTTATTAAACTCCTCATATCACTGAGCCTAGTCATTTGGGCTCTTATTTTTTTTTTTTTTTTTTTTGAGAGTCACGAAAATAAAAGGATAGATTGCCAAATTTGATCTATGATTCTGTCTCAGAAAAATTATATCCAACTAGCACAAAAATCTGTATTTGGGGTAATCACCCAATTGTCAGATGCATTTATTTTGTGCAGTAATTATGTACAAGTCATGGATTTCCATATAATATTCAGTTCAACAAAAGACCACCAAAGCCTGGCCCATTGCAAAGTGAGTTGGTTTGGATTTCAGGTGTGCTCCTCAGCTCCATGGGGGAGGAGGAGATCGGAAGAGGTCAGCTGGCTCCTGGGACTCCTAGAATCCTGCTCAGCACGGCACAGCACAGCCTGTTAGAGGAGATCGACTGCCAGGTCCTTCCCACTCAGCCAGCTAAGACTCCAAGATAACCAAGCACACAAAACAGCTCTATAACATTTCAGGCAAACAAAACAAAAATATCACTTTCAAAGCTATCCTCAGATGACTCACACTGAGGAATCTAAGTCCTGCTTTGATGTTTTCCTACAACGCAAGGCGGTTTCTAATTCTTGCTCTGCCCTTTCCTCTGTCTGTCTGTCTGTCTTACCAAGTCCTCCTCCCCATCATCTAAAACGATGAACAAGAAGAACAGGAATGCTTTCCTTGTTTCTTCTTCTAGCCCTGTCTCAGAGGGATGGAAGGGCAGTGGAGGTGGTGGCAGATTTATGAGACACACACTTTGATGATCCCTTCACAAAACGCCTCGGTGACAGGGTACAGAGAAAATGAATGGGTCTTGTCTGTTTTATGTTTCTCATTTTTCAGTACTGCTATATTTTTCTTTTCATTTTGACTTTTTTTACCTTTATAAAAGTCTATAGGAGTTAAGTAATAACATAAGGGACCATTTTCCACCCTCCTTAGGGAGTCAACAAACATGTAACAAAAACATATATATAAACAAAAAAACATATATATATAGAGAGAGAGATAGATAACAAAAACATATATAAACCAAAAAACATATATATATAATATAAAACAAAAACATATATATGTATATATATAACAAAAACATATATATATATATATATGTTCATAGAAATCTTTAGTGCCAAGGAGTATAAAAGAATGAAAATACAAATAAATTTTGAACAGAAGCAAAGGGCCTTGCAAAAAATGGAGACCGCCATTCCTGTCCTGATCAAGGGCTGCTTATTTGGCTCTGAAATAGCCTCTCTGTGACTTGGTTTCCACATTACTTTAAAAAAGCTCTAGCCCGGGCATAGTGGTACATGCCTATAATCCAAGTACTTGGGAGGCTGAGACAGGAGGATCACAGGTTCAAGGCCAATCTCAGCAAGTTAGTGAAGCCCTGTTTCAAAATTTAAAAAAATTAGAGGTAGAATGTCACTGAGTTCAATCCCTAGTACCAAAAATAATTTTAAAAAACTCTAAGAATCATCCAGTTCCAGCATACTATAATTTTAATAGCACGTGAATTGTGACAGATCTATAATCAGCCAGGAGGCAGGAGTGTTCGGTTTGGAAGTTCCTCCAATGTCCGGGGGTCTGACCTCCTCATAGTCTGATGGGGTCCCCTCCCTAAAGCTACATCAGCACCTTCTGCTGGTCTCCTCCTCCCCAGAGGATGGGCAGATAGAGAAGTCCATACGCTGGTATTTCCTTCCTCTTCACCAATGACACAGAATAGTCTCTGGCTAGTAACAAGCAGGCGGTAGATTACTTACGGATTTTGCTCCTTCTTTTGCAGAACCTGGAGAATGTCCTCAGGAAAAGAGAGTGGCCTGGGACCTCTGCTTTCAGATTAGACATGGAAAGAGCTTGAAAATCATCATTCCATCCTGAGGGTAAGAAAAATCTGGACTCTCTTGGAAAATCGCTCACCCTTATTGGACCCATGAAAGAACTGAGGTTTCAGGGCAAATGGCCAACCCCAAATCAGGAGAGACACAGCTGAGACCTGCTTGCCTGGAGCACAGGCCATTGCAGTCACCCCAGTGGGAAATTAGATCAACAGTGTGGATCAGTGGAATCTCCTGGGGGTCACAGTCCAAGGAGACCTCCACCACGCTGCCGTTGGTTTAACCTCCAGGACACTCTTGGGCTCGCAAGGTGAAGTTCTAAAAGATTCCCCCAATGGTTCTGGCAGGGGAAGGAGAAGGGAATCTCTGTAATATGTGCCCACACCAAAGTCCTGCATTCCATAAGAAAAGACTGTGCCAGGGCCATTTCCCAGCTGGGGAACAGCTTCCTCCAGACCCCCAATCTACCCTAATAGGAGACAAAAATATGTCCTTGATGTATCAATACATGGAGGATGTATTTTTTGTCTTCTATTAGGATATGTAGCTCCAAGGAATTTTTTTTGTCTTCTATAGGGTATATAATCTTCTATTAAAGTATATAGCTCCAGGGAAATTTTTTGGGTCTTCTATAGGGTATATAATCTTCTATAAGGTATATAACTTCAAGGAAATATACTGGGGATGCTA
>PVLC010035484.1:0-16293 GCA_004027655.1 Graphiurus murinus | reverse complement strand
GTGAAGGAGAATCCTTAGGTGAACAAAAAATTTGACTTAATGGAAGGTAATGGGAGGAGGGGGGACACCCTAATGAGCATGATGTACTTATAAGATCACATCAAAGTCAATCACTAAACTGACCAGGAGATAGGGGGAGGGTGGGTGGGAATTGGGGAAGGGTTAATGAGAAATATGTGCATGGATGTCTTTACCTGTATTAGCTTGTACTCAACAAAAATGTGTAATTAACCCTGTTGTACCCAAGAAATGTATAAAAATCCATGCTAAAAAAAAATAATAAATTAAAAAAAAAAAGAATTTTCCCTGGGGAATCAAAAGATATCCCTTTTCCAATTGAACCCAAGGCAGATTGATACTCTTTAAAAAAAAAAAAAAAGGCAGAAAGAAAGGGAAAAAGGTCTAGTTCTGGGTATAGAGAGTGAAAGCAGAGATCAGGTTAAAACCATCCAATGTTTCTACCAGTCTGGTAGTAGGAAACACTAAACCCAAAGAAGTCTACCAGTAAGCCCCAATAAGTCTGTTTTATGCCGAATTGTTTAATTATTAATCCTTAGGAACTAGCATGCAAGTGGTTACATATTCTACCTCCAGGGTTTTTTAAGCAGTTGGTATATTTTTAAATAAATATTAGAATGCTGGCTAGTCACTGTGCTTCTTGATTTAAAAGTGACTGGATGTGGCAATCTAAACTTTGTAATTTTCCTCCATTCTTCCATCCTCTCACTTTAAGAGGGAAGTTATTTGGGAGAAAGGAAGCATGTATTTTTATTTTGATGTAGCAACCTGTCTTCCATCTGTGTTCCCCAGTAATACCTCCATTTGTTTAAAAGAAAGATAAACTGTTCTCTAAAAAGGGTTGGAGCCTTGTTTCTAAACAGGACATCCTAGTTGACTTGAAGTGTAACTAAAAGTAAACTGTAATTTTTCATGATTTTCTGTTGAAACCAAATCCTACCCATTAAAACTGTATAGTCTAGCCCTGGCAGAGTCCTTTCTAAAACAATGGAAAAGTACCCTGAAAGACAAAATGCCTAAGAGATGCAGGGAAGCAGGAAGCTAGGATCTGGACTCAAGTTTCATTTGAAGCCAGGCATGGTGGCATGCCTCTGTAATGCTAGTACTTGGGAGGCTGAGACAGGAGGATGACAGATTTGAGGCCAAACTCAGCAACTTAGGAAGACTCTTAGCAATGTAGGGAGACCCTGTTTCAAAACAAAAAATAAATAGGGCTGGGGTGCAGCTCAGAGGTAAAATGTCCCTGAGGTCAGTCCCCAGCAGCCCCACCACCAGTCTCCTGTGAGCAGTGATGTTCTTCCAATGAACTACCCCTGCAGGCCCACTTTCTCCTTATCTGAGGCAGTGACAGAGCTTGCTTCAGACTCCATGTGGGAAGAGAACTAAAAGTGGAGGAAAAGAAGGGGGCCATTAGGGGACTATGGCTGTGTGTGTGTGTGTGTGTGTGTGTGTGTGTGTGTGTGTGTGTGTGTGTTTAACCCAGAGGCATTCTACTTCTGAGCTACACCCTCAACCCTGTTTTACAACAGGGTCTTCCTAGGTTGCTGAGTGTTGCTAAATTGCTGGGGCTGGCCTCAAACTTGTGATCCTCCTGTCTCAGCCTCCCAACTACTGGTATTATAGGTATGTGTCATCACACCTAGCGACTAAGGCCTTTTTTTCTTTTTTTCCTTTTTCTTTTTTAGTGGTACTGGGGATTGAACCCAGGGGCATTCTACCTCCAAGATATATCCCAGCCCTATTTTATTTTTATTTTGAAACAACAGGGTCTCACTAGATTGATGAGAGTCTCACTATTTACTGAGTCTGTCCTGCAATCCTTTTTCAGCCTCCCAAGTATTGAGATTACAAGTATGCACCACCACAACAATTAGGCTTTTTTAACATAAAAAAAAAAAAAAAAAAAAAAAAAAAAAAAAAAAACCCTGCCAGGCGTGGTAGCACACACTTGTAATCCCAGCATTTGGGAGAGGCTGAGACCAGAGGATCCAGGTTCGAGGCCAGCCTCAGCTACCTAGTGAGGCTCTCCGCAACTTAGTGAGACCCTGTTTCTTTCTTTTTTTTTTTTTGCGGTACTGCTGATTGAACTCAGGGGCATTCTACCTCCGAGCTACACCCCCAGGCCTAAAGAATAAAAAATAGGACTGGAGGTATAGCTCAGAGGTAGAATGCCCCTGGGTTGAATTCCCAGTACCGCAAAAAAAAAAAAAAAAAAAAAACCTAACTTTAAAAGGGATGTAAAGTTGTTTTTGTTTTTATATTTTTCATTCTCTTTCGTTTCTTTCATTCCCAACTAGACCCAACAGAGCGTTAAAATAACACATGCCTTAGCGGTAAACTGTTCAAAAGCCTGAGCATGTGGGATTCACACTGCCCTCAGTGCTAGTCACACTAGCAGAAATTTTGTTATCATTTGCCAGCATTCCCAGCTGTAGAATGCAATGCATAGAATTCCCGAATCCTAAGCCTGAGTTCAACTTCAGGGACTGGGCAGGCAAGCTAGCCAACATGACTAGTAAAAGAAGCAAAGGAGCTGAGCACGGTGGTGCACGCCTATAATCCCAGTACTTGGGAGGCTGAGACAGGAGGATTGCAGGTTGGAGCCAGCCTCAGCAATTTAGCCAGGCTCTCAACAACTTAATGAGACCCTGTTTCAAAATAAAAAATAAGGTTGGGAGTGTAGCTCAGAGGTAGAATGCCCCTGGGTTCAATCTCCAGGACAAAAAAAATTACTAGAACTAAAATCAAACCGGAGAGTTGATCCTCAAGCCAATGGCAAGAACGGCACAAGAGGCAGACTCTGGAAGTGGATCACCTTGCAAGCATCTTAGCCTCTTCTATCTTGGTTATGCTGCACATCCAAAAATGTGCATGTGCTAAATGGTACAGGGCATGTAAAAAATACCAGTTACAGGATTACTTTTCAAATGTTCGACTAACATACAACTAATACCTTAAATTCTAATTTGGGGGGGAGGGTAGAGGAGAACACTTAGGGGCATTCTGCGTCCAAGCTACATGTCCCCACCCCTATTTTATTTTTATTTTGAAACAGTCTCACTAGGTTGATGAAAGTCTCACTACTTGCTGAGGCTCTCCGCAAACCTGCTATCCTCCTGTCTCAGCCTCCCAAGTACTGAGATAACAAGCGTGCAGTACCATGCCCGGCTCTAAATTCTAATATTCTAACTAATAGAAAAAGATTAGGAAACCACTGTCTAGAACTAAAAACCACATCTAGTTTTACTTTTTCTATGAGCTACTGTGAATTTAACAGTCGGTACTGCAGTTATAAAATAGCTCGGTTATTCCTGTTTGCTTTCCATATCAGAGCTCTGCTACCTCTAAGAGCATATATATGCTCACCAAATAAATAAATAATTAAATAAAAATCTAGGAGTGCTGAAATGTCCAAGAATAGATAGCTGAGGCAAGAGGCTTTAGAGACTTCCTGTTTATGTCAGAGAGCCATCTACAACCCATCATCTAGCAAAACTGTAATCAGAAGGGAAGCGTGTGGCAGCTACATTAACAACACTGTTTAAAATTCCCCAAATAAACGACATATAGTATTTCTTTAAAAAAAAAAAAAAAGGCGTAGATCTTTACTAGTAATGTAGAAAGAAGTCTAAGAGAGTAATCCTAGCATTTGGGAGGCTGAGATGGGAGGATCCGGGTTGGAGACCAGCCTCAGCTACTTAGTGAGGCTCTCCGCAACTTAGTGAGACCCTGTTTCAAAATAAAGAATAAAAAATAGGGCTGGGGGTGTAGTTTGGAGGTAGAATGCCCCTGGGTTCAATCCCTAGTACCAAAAAGAAAAAAAAAAATGCCAGGCGTGGTGGCTCATGCTTGTAATCCCAGTACTTGGGAGGCTGAGACAGGAGGATAGCCTCAGCAAGTACTGAGACTTTCATCAACCTAATAAGACCCTCTTTCTAACTAAAAATTAAAAAATAGGGCTGGGGGTGGGTGTAGCTCTGAGGTAGAATGCCCCTGGCCCAGTATCAGACAGACAGACAGACACAGACACACATACACACACACACACAGAATTGGGAGATCTTTTTCTTCACTGGTGACACACTGGGAAAAAATAACTTTCAGAGATACTCAAGACTGGTGATTTGTACATCCTGATGACTATGTAATGGAGGCGGGTATTTTTCTTTTGTTGATGAGTATCCCCAATTCACAAAACACTATACTTAAAATTACCCACTTCAGTAGCAAGTGCTCATTTCCTCCAGGATCCGTTTTTCCCATTTTATGTAGTATTGCATGTCAGCTGGGAACATAATTTTCTATGTTCCTTACTATTTAAGACCATATAGTATCAAGTTCTGGCATTGGCTGTGGGTAGAAGTGGCTTCTAAGTTGTGCCTTTTAAAGAAAGGGTTTCTTCCCTCTTTCTTGTTACCTATAACATGAAAATTGGAAACTGGAGGAGCAATCTTAGACCATACGATGACAGCTACCTGAAGAGAGACAGCTGAAGAGAGCATCAAAATACAAAGTCCCGAGCCGGGCGTGGTGGCGCACGCTTGTAATCCCAGCATTTGGGAGACTGAGACTGGAGGATTCGGGTTCGCGGCCAGCCTCAGCTACCTAGTGAGGCACTCTGCAACTTAGTGAGACTTGGTTTCAAAATAAAGAATAAAAAATAGGGCTAGGGGTGTAGCTTGGAGGTAGAATGCCCCTGGGTTCAATCCCCAGTACCGCCAAAAAAAAAAATAAAATAAAATAAAAAGTCCCTAATGAATGTGGACCAACCATACTGACCATAGACTGCTTTTAAGGCTTTAGTTTTTGTTGCTGCAGCCAACTCTATATTGCACATACATGCACACTCACCAGGAAGTTATTCTAATGTCATAACTAAATGTATTTTCTATGGGTCACAGGATAAAATGTACGATTGCTAGACTGTCAGTCAAGCCACTCATAATATAGATAAGATTTCACACAAAAGATATTCCCTATAGTCCTAAATTCAAGGAGGTTCCTTTTTGGCATAGAACAATAATATCTCGGGAATACTTAGTTACTTGAAACTTAAGAATTTTCTACAGTCATATGTTCCAGATATGCTTCACTGGTAGCAAAACTGATCAAAAGATTAAGTGTAGCCAAGTATAGTGTATATGCCTGTAATCCCAGTATTTGGGAGGCAGAGACAGGAGGATCCCGGGTTCAAGACAAGCCTTCCCAACTTAGTAAGACTCTCAGCAACCTAGCAAGATCCTGTTTCAAAATAAACAAAAAGGCTGGGGTGTAACTCAGAGCCTGTGAGTTCAGTTCCCAGTGTGTATCTACACACACACACACACACACACACACACACTGCTTACACAGGCTTCAAATTCATGATTTGTACTTATGAGTAGAGGCAAGTGAAGGCAAAAATCACAAGTCACAACACAAGAAAACATTTTAGGAATTAGTTCCAATCTTTCAAATATACATTATCAGCCGGGCATGGTGGCGCACGCTTGTAATCCCAGCATTCGGGAGGCTGAGACCGGAGAATCCGGGTTCGCGGCCAGCCTCAGCTAACTAGTGAGGCACTCCACAACTTAGTGAGACTTGGTTTCAAAATAAAGAATAAAAAATAGGGCTGGGGGTATAGCTCGGAGGTAGAATGCCTCTGAGTTCAATCCCCAGTACTGGGGAAAAAAAGAAACAAAAACAAATATACATTATCTTCAAAACTTAGTTTTTGGGGAGCCATCTCGTTGGATAGGCAAGATAGAGTAAAGAGAATCATGGAAATTTTCTGTTCCACCATGTTCTCTATCTTGTTCCTTGGTCTGGGCACGGTGGCACTTGCTTGTAATTCCAGTACTTGGGAGGCTAAGACTGGAGGATCTGGGTTCGTGGCCAGCCTTAGCTACTTAGTGAGGCTCTCTGCAACAGAGTGAGACCCTGTTTCAAAATAAAGAATAAAAAATAAGACTGGGGGTATATCGGAGGTAGAATGCCCCAGTACTGAAAAAAAAAGAAGGAAAAAGGGTAGATTAGAAACAAATGAAATAGCTACATGTGAAAAAAAACATGGATAGTTACGTGTGCATTCCCTACTGGGTCCACTTTATTTATTTATTTATTTACTTACTTACTTACTTACTTATTTACTTTTGTAGTACTAGAGATTGAACTCAGAGGCATTCTACCTCTGAGCTACACCCCCAGCCCTATTTTTTATTCTTTGAAACAAGGTCTCACTAAATTGCCGAGGGCTTCACTAAGTAGCTGAGGCTAGCTACGAATCTTCAGTCCTTCTGTCTCAGCCTCCCAAGTACTGGAATTACAAACATGCACCACCATGCCTGGCTAACTATTCTTTTAAATAAAACAAGCCCAAAAGTCATGAAGTATGGAAATAATTCAGTTTCGCACACAACTAACATTATATTGTACTTACTTGATGCCAGGCACTGCTGAAATGTCTCTATCCCTCTATTCCTCCAGTCTACAACTGCAAAATGTGAAAGCTTGAAGTTCTGTGTCTAGGTGGGAGAGAGGAGTGTGCAAACTCACTAGGGGCAAAAAGTGACCCCATGTGATGCGAAACTACAATTTAAATTTATCCCAAGCCAGGCATAGTGGCACATGCTTGTAATCCCAGTACATGGGAGGTTGAGATAGGAGGATCACAGGGTCAAGGACAGCCTCAGCAAGTAGTGAGACTCAATAACCTAGGGAGACCCTGTTTCCAAATAGGAAACAAAATCAGGCTGGGAGTGTAGGTCGAAGGTAGGATTCCTCTCGGTTCCCAGTACCACACACACACAAAAATTTTATCCTGTGTAAAGATTTGTTTCACTACAGAAACAATAATCTTAATTATTAGGCACTACCTAAGACCTCAGTGTATTATATTATCTATGGATTAAGTACTTGTAAAATCTCAATGATTCTGAAGCATATCTAGCCCCAAGGATTTCAGGTATGACGCCTTGGACCTGTTATCAATTAAACTGTCTCTACCCCAATCCTATGAAACGATTTTGCAAATAAGGAAATTGGGGGTTAAGGAACCTGTCCCTGGTGCAAACAGCTGGTAAGTGTTAGGGCTTAAACTCCCAGCTCAAAGCTTGGGCCCCTAACCATGATACTATGCAGCTATTTCTTTTTACAGTGAAAATAAGGCTTTTACTTCCTATCAATGATTACCAAAAGTATCAGTACAAAATATTATTAAAGAAACTTCTACAAAAACCACAAGTTTCAGAGAAAAAAACATTAAGTATTATATTTTTAGGGAAAATAGACTTTGGGCAAACTTATTCCAACATTTTTGCAAGCAAGGATTATCCATGCTGCATATCATTCCATATTAGGGTTGTTGTAAAGGCTGAGAGCTTTTGGTGACTGTCAAAACTTGTTTTAGAGCCAGGCATGGTGGCACAGGTGTGTACTCCCAGTACTTGTGAGGCTGAGACAGGAGGATGGCAAGTAGTGAGACTCTCATCAATCTAGTTAGACCCTGTTTCAAAATAAAAATAAAAATAGGGCTGGGGGTGTAGCTCGGAGGTAGAATACCTGACATAAATCCTCAGTACCACCAAAACAAACAAAAACCTTGTTTTGCGTATTGAGGAGCCATTGCCAAGAGTAATGACAAGAATGCTTAAACATATGCTTTTATTGTTGCTTCTATGACCATAAGTGGAAATTTGAAGAGTCATTATTAGTACCAAGGCTTTAAAATAAGGAGTTGAGAAAATAAAATTAATGATCAGGGCCATCAAGTCAGAAGGGAGAGCTAATCGCCAAATCTTTGTATAATCTTCCCATGGAAGCCCCAATTCCATTACTAGTGTCACCCAAAACGCCACCCTCTGCCCTTCCCCCCCAAACCGCTCCGACGCGCTCCGACATTAGAGCACAATGGCGGCCCCAACGGGCGGCGCGACCGGAAGTGAAGCTGCGCGCTGGACCCGACTTCCGCCCGCGTCCGCCGCGCGAAGCAGGACGGGAGCTGGAGCCGGACGGGAGCCGAGACGAGGGCTCGGGAGACCAGGCCCACCGCGAGCAAAACAGGAAGCGTTCCAGGAAGGCGGCGGGGGTGGGGAATGCAATGGGAAGCAGAGCTAGCTGCGAAGGTTTACAGAAACAAGATAAGGCGCTACGAACCCGCATTCTGGAGCTGCCGGGATGAGTGAGGGAAAGAAGGAATGGAGGAGCACTGCAAAACGAAGGGCAGAGGTGAAAAGAAACGTCTGAGACCGGGAGAGGCGGCAGTAGAGGAGGAGTGTGAATATTCCAAAATGTCTTATTTCATATTTTGGCTTAATACTGCCTGCATCACCAGAGGGAATGCTTGACATACTAAAAGTCCAAAAAGCATTGTTTAAAATTGTTAGCCAGAAAGTGCTCTTAGGTCAGAAGTTTCCCATGTTCTCTGTAAGCTTATTGGATTCTCCAAAATATGTTGTCTAGAGGAAACAGATTATGAAGCTGTTTCTAATATGATCTTGACTGCACGAACAAGAAACACTGATAGCACAGATAAATTTCCAAAACATTAGGTTTTCTTCAGATTTAACAGGAAAGAAACGCTGTAACAGAAAGTAAGAAAATTGAGGAGTATGAGGAGAAACGTGCAATCAGTGAAGATAGTTGAAGAGATCCACCACCTTATCCATCTTCTTGACTCAACAGTCTCTGGAACATTTCCATTAATGGGCAAGAAACATTCCAGTACATTATACACCTGTTATTTGTAAACTCATAACATAAGTAACACTTTCTCCATAGTCCGTTTTACTGAGCTTTACTTTTTCTTCAAATAGTTCTGCCAAATTTGGATTCTGCAATTTTAGCTACCACAATAATGCACCAGTGCTTTTTCTACTTGGGTTAAAAATACTTGACACTCTGTACAGACCTATTGCAATTAAAAAGCTCCCAAATGGTGTTAAAAGCAAGTGAAAGAGGTTGGTGCAGAGGTTCAATGCCAGTGTGGGGTAACTTTGCCAGAGCTTGTTTCAAAAAAGAAATAGCGCTGGAGGTGTAGCTCATTTGTGCATGTGAACACACACAAATTTAAACTCCAGCTTTGTAAGCTGACACACATCTCATATTTATGCACCCCCCAGCTACCCAAAAATTATCTGGTCATTGTAATTAGTGTTAAAAAACTGACAATTAGCCGGGCCGTGGTAGCGCACGCTTGTAATCCCAGCATTCGGGAGGCTGAGACAGGAGGATCCGGGTTCGCGGCCAGCCTCAGCTACCTCGTGAAGCATTCCGCAACTTAGTGAGACCCGGTTTCAAAATAAAGAGTAAAAAATAGGGCTGGGGGTGTAGCTCTAAGGTAGAACGCCTCTGAGTTCAATCCCCAGTACCGCAAAAAACAAACAAAAAAAACTGACAATTATGGCTACTAATACCAAAAAAAGATTTTTAAAAAATCTATCAGTGTGGACAAAGATGTGAAAATACTGGAATCTTTATGCACTACTGGTAGAGTACAAAATGGTGTAGCCGTTACGGAAAACAGCATGGCAGTTCCTCAAAAAATTAAAATCAATTCCCATATGACCTAGCAATCCGACTTCTATATATACATCTAAAATAATTAGAAGCCAGATATTTACACATTAATGCTCATAGCAGCATTATTCACAATAGCCAGGAGGTGAACGCAACCCAATGTCCATCAACAGTTGAACTAACAAATGCAAGGAAGGAAATGCTGGCACATACTACAACATGGATGACCTGCAAGAATGAACACTGAGGACATTAAGCTAATTGAAATCAGTAACAAAAAAACAGATACCATATGATTCCAGTTTTTTAAATTAGAAAAGCAAACTAGCAATTAGAAAAGTGAATGAGACACTGAATTTTTCCCTTTTTTTGGTCCTGGAGATAGAACTCAGAGGCATTCTACCTTTAAGCTACACCCCCAGCCCGATTTTATTTCTTATGTGGAAAAAGTCTCGCTAGGTTAATGAGAGTCTTACTACTTGCTGACGCTGTCCTCCAGCCTGTGATCCTCCTGTCTCAGCCTCCCAAGTACTGGGATTACAGGTGTGCATCACCACACCTGGATTTTTCCTCTTAACTTTTAGAAAAATGGACATTCAGGATGTCAAAAGATTTTCTTATAATAACATTCCTCTTTTGAAATACTGAAAAGTCTGCCTATTTCAGGTCCACTTTGGGTGCTACAAGTTTCCTTGTAAATCATGAATCAGTGCCTGTGTATTGTTATATGACTCTGAGAAAGGACTGTCAAAGGAAAAAATTTTACTTTATGAGCCAACAAAATTACACTTCTTGAAAATTGCCCATTCATGACTTCCAACCCAACTACTAGATCTGCTAAGAAACATGGAGGAAAGAAAATACATATTTTCCTTTTGGTTTTGATGAAAGAGATTTGCTTTCAAATGACTGGTTAGTGCTCAGGTTAACTTAGTAGGAAGTAAGAAAGAACAAAGTTACCACTATTACTATAGTATTAGAGTATTTTTCACACTTCAAAGTAAATTCAGAGCTGGGCGTGGTGGCACACGCTTGTAATCCCAGCATTTGGGAGGCTGAGACTGGAGGATCCGGGTTCAAGGCCAGCCTCAGCTACCTAGTGAGGCACTCCGCAACTTAGTGTGACCCTGTTTCAAAATAAAGAATAAAAAGTAGGGCTGGGGGTGTAGCTCGGAGGTAGAATCCCCCTGAGTTCAATCCCCAGTACCGCAATAAATAAATTCAGATATTCCCCCCTCTGCAAACAAACATTAAAATAAGATCACATCTTCCTCTTTTCTAGATTTGGATACGTACAAGCTTGATGATATAGATTGTGCCACACCCAGCCTATTTAGTATTAATGCAAAGGGAAAGAA
The DNA here is from genome assembly GCA_004027655.1 of Graphiurus murinus. Taxonomy (NCBI): domain Eukaryota; kingdom Metazoa; phylum Chordata; class Mammalia; order Rodentia; family Gliridae; genus Graphiurus; species Graphiurus murinus. The sequence continues at coordinate 5,419 of PVLC010035484.1, read as the reverse complement.
AAGCATTTATTAAGGTAGAGTAGTATTGAGTATCTGTACTTGAAATGCCCCCGTGTTTTAGGTTAAAGAGCTATTATATCATACAAAGAACTTCATTCTAGTTGCAGATGTCAATTCTTTATGCATTCCTCTAAGTAGAAGTACTTGGTTAAGTTTTTGCTTGAGCAAGTGTTTCCTCAACCAAATCACAAGTTTCAGGTAAATGGCATTTTTAGCTGCTATTGTTTTCTTACCCCTTGCATTACTAACTACCATCAACTTCCTGGTTCCACTTTACTGTAGTTTTCCTTCACTGAGTAGAAAGGAAAGAAGGGAAAAAACCACTAGTTATACTCTATCTGATAAAGATTGTAATCACCATCCTAAACCTTGGAAAGAAAACAGAGAACAAAACAAGCATTTGGCTCAGTACTTTCATTGGTTGTATTCTTTCTAGAGCCACGTTAAGTAACTGCTATTTTACCAAAAATCACCACACTATCAGTGCCAGAAGAAGATGGGAATAAGTAACAAATAATAAATAGTAACAACTTTACCTTAAGATCAACTTGCATAATAGATAAATAATTCCTAAAAACAACAGTTATTAAGAAGAAAAAGACATTCAAAGTTTAATACCAAGCTCATCTGAAATGAGATTTTCCCAGATAACAGGCTCTGATAAGATTCATTTTAATGTTTTGACCTATAATCTTGACAACTCTAGGTCAAATTGCTACACATAAATGACAAGGGAGTATAAACATTAAAATGTTCATTACTAGCCGGGCGTGGTGGCACACGTTTGTAATTCCAATACTTGGGAGACTGAGACAGGAGGATCCGGATTTGCAGCCAGCCTCAGCTACTTAGTGAGGCTCTCCACAACTTAGTGAGACCCTGTTTCAAAATAAAGAATAAAAAATAGGACTGAGGATGTAGTTCGGAGGTAGAATGCCCCTGGGTTCAAGCCCCAGTTCCGCAAAAAAAAAAAAAAAAAGATTCATTACTTATTCAATTACATTCAAGAAATAATTATTAAGTGTTCCTGAGCAAGGATCTCTGTTACTACAAAATTCATTCTTATGAATTCAACATAATGAATTCTTTTTAAAACAAAAACACAAGCCTGGCGTGGTGGTGCAGGCTTGTAATCCCAGCATTTGGGAGGCTGAGACCGGAGGATCCGGGTTCGAGGCCAGCCTCAGCTAACTAGTGAGGTACTCCGCAACTTAGTGAGACCCTGTTTCAAAATAAAGAATAAAAACTAGGGCTGGAGGTATAGCTCGGAGGTAGAATATCCCTGAGTTCAATCCCCAGTACGGCAAAAACAAAAACAAATCACAAGCAAATTCTAAGGCATGGAAGAATGCAAAGGCTGTGTTCAGGAAATGTTTAGAGATTAGAAAAAGTAAAAGAGAGACCCGATTTGAGAAAAGCAAAAGTAGTTTATTCTAAGAAAGAGCAATTATCTTCAAAAGAAAAGGAGGCTGGTTGTTGGAAATAATTAAATTCCATATATGGATTCCAGGAAATGTCAGAAATAAATTGTTCCCTCCTTGATTTACCCATACTTCCCCACATTTTATATCTCAGATCAATATATTGATGATTTAAAATAATCTATTCAAGCTGGGCGTGGTGGCTCATGCTTGTAATCCCAGCATTTGGGAGGCTGAGACCAGAGGACCTGGGTTCGAGGCCAGCCTCGGCTACTTAGTGAGGCACTTCACAACTCAGTGAGACCCTGTTTCAAAATAAAGAATAAAAAATAGGGCTGGGGTATAGCTCGGAAGTAGAATGCCCCTGAGTTCAATCCCCAGTACCACAATAATAAATAAATAAGTAAATAAAGAAATAAATAAATAAAATAATCTATTCAAAAGTTGTTTCTTTTTCTCTTATTTTCCAAGATTATTCTTGCTGGGTGTGGTGATGCTCGCCTGTAATCCCAGTATATGAGAGGCTAAGACAAGAAGATAGTAGGTTCCATGCCAATCTCAGCAATTCAGTGAGACCATCAGCAATTTAGCAAGATCCTGTTTCAAAGTAAAATAGGACTAGAGTGTAGCTTAAAGGTAGAATGCCCCTGGGTTCAATCCCCTGTGCCAGGGGAAGGAGGAAGAGGAAGAGGACAAACAACAACAGCCAAGTTCTATTACTGGGCTTAACAGCACTCACAGAATTTCAGAGTTTAATGGTTTCTAAGTGTAGCTCTCTCATACAACTTAGAAAGGTAAAGTAGGACTTATTGACCCAGGACTGTAAACAGTTTTGTTTTGTGGGGATTTGTTTGTTTTTTGTTTTTTGCGGTACTGGGGCTTGAACCCAGGGGCATTCTACCTCCGAGCTATACCCCCAGCCCTATTTTTTATTCTTTATTTTGAAACAGGGTCTCACTAAGTTGCGGAGTGCCTCACTAGGTAGTTGAGGCTGGCTGCAAACCTGCAATCCTCCTGTCTCAGCCTCCCAAGTACTGAGAACATAAGCATATGCCACCACACCTGGCTCCTATTTTATTTTTATTTTGAAACAGGGTCTCGCTAGGTTTTGAGAGTCTCACTACTTGCTGAGACTGTCTTCAAACTTGCAATCCTCCTGTCTCAGCTTCTCAAGTACTGAAATTACAAATATGGGCCACCATGCCTGGCTGGGCTTTTATTTACTTATTTTTTTTACTCAGTCTTTTTAACAGACAGACAAAATATATGCTCAGTTACCTCATAGAAGTCACTGCCTTGGTTTAGGACCAGGTGAAATTAATGACTATTTGGCATTTATGTAAGTGTGTACGTATGTATGTATGTATGTACTGGGGATTGAACCCAGGGGCATTGTATTCTGAGATACACCCCCCCCCCAACCCTTTTTATTTTGAAACATGTCCTCACTAAGCTGCTGAGGGTCTCGCTAAGTTGCTAAGACTGGCCTCAGATCTGCAATCCTCCTGTATCAGCCTCTCAAGTACTGGGAATATAGGCCTATGCTACCACACCAGTGCCATTTTATTTTTAAATAATTCACATTTGGAAGTTATCACTTAGATAACACGTATACAATAATGAGAGAATTGTGAATCAGGACATGAGAGTTCTTAGTCAACACATAATTATAACACTAAGAACAGCTTCTACTATGCCCCAGACAGATTGATTAGCTTCTGTGCATACAGTGGGTCATGCAATTATTGCAATGATTCTGCCATTAAATTGCCCCCATTTTACAGGTGAGACAAATTAGGTTCATTTTGTACAAAGGCAAAACCTCGAAGTACAGAGATGGATTTAAACCCAGACCCATCTGGCTCCAAAGCCTGTGCTCCCTGTATTGGCCATTGTAAGTAATGTCTTCTGGTTCTTGGCATTTCTTGGACCACATTTTTGAGTGTTTGAAAAGACTTACAGGAGGGAGTACGATTCACTGCAAGAGCAAAGGTTTGCATCCCAGGCCCCTCAGGGTTAGAACTCTAGCTGACATCATCACTCGTGGGTTCTATGTGAATAATCAAGGCACATCAGCAGAGAATTATGGGGAGCCTAACAAGGCAAAGTAAGAAATGAAATATTATGGAATTAGTTATTCCTATGCTTTCACCCTTACAATTCACAGGACAATTTTCAGATGGAACCTGATGCATTATTCCATATTATCAATGATGATCTAGGAAGAAAAAACACCCATGAGAAAAGGGTATTTTAAAATCCAAACATAGAGAACCCTGTATTTCGCCTCCCTAGTGGGTGTTTATTTTGCTTCACAATTAAGTGGCCATTGGAAGAGTCCATTTTTTCAACATTCTGGAAAGTCATCTTAAATTAGGCCCTGTAAAGAAATGGAATCTTTTTTAGTAATGACTCTTGTTTTCTTTGAAAGTTCATGTTTGGGTCAGCCAAGTTTTAAACGGTAAAATTATATTGCTATGTTGTTCATCAAGTTTGGGGGTGGGGTGGGGGTGAGGCCGCTGGCTATTTGGATCACCACAGGACAGCTTATCTGGTTTCTATACTAAAAGGGTCTATTCTTAGGCAAAAGACAGCATCATTTTGGAGAAGCAGAAGCATGTCTTGGATTTCTATTGAATGTTCCACATGGGAAGATTCAAGAAAAGTGAGGTCCTCCAAATAAAAGTTGTTTCCAGAGCTTCTGTGATTTTTCTTGGGTCGGTCAATGGAATGCCTAAACTAAAAGGTTTGCCTTTTGTTATCTTACATTACAATTTAGGCAGAAAACAAGTGTAAAACTTTTTTTTTTTTAATATTTATTTTTTGTCCTTGCTGCCACTTCCTCCTCCTCCTCCTCTTCCTCCTCTTCCTCCCCCTCCTCCTCCTCTTTCTCCTCCTTTTTCAGTAGTGGGGACTGAACACAGGGGCATTCTACCTCTGAGCTATACTCCAAGCCAGTTCTATGTTTTGTTTTTGAAACCAGGTCTCCCTAGGTTGCTGAGTCTCACTAAGTTGCTAACACTGCTCTTGAACCTGTGATCCTCCTGTCTCAGCCTCCCAAGTACTAGGATCACAGGCGTGCATCACCACACTTGGCTACTCCTTGTCTTCTTATAATAAGGATGGTAAATTGTAACAAATAATACATTTAAAATATTGCTAAATTGTGAACAGCCAGAAACTTATGTCATATGAACTTGCACAACACACTCTATTGACATAGCCTACCTGGCTTTCATACAACTACCACCTCCACCTTCTTCCCTCCTCCTCCTCCTCCTCCTCCTCCTTCTGTACTGAGGACTGAACCCAGGGACATTCTACCTCTGAGCTACAGCCCTATTTTATTTTTCATTTTGAAACAGGGTCTCACTAAGTTGCAGGGGGCCTCACTAAGTTGCTAAGGGTGGCTTCAAACCTGCGATCCTCTATCTCAGGATTACAAGCATGTGCCACCATGTGCGGCTTGCAACCATCTTCTTTTAATGTCACAACCTTCATGGAGGTAAACACTACAACAGGAAGGCGAAACTAGAAAATAACCAAGTTAAGAGAGTATTCTTAAAGGATAAAGTCATTCCACTTCATGAAAGATTTAAGTAGTCATTGACACAGATACCCTCAGGAGACAGAAAGAAGTCATGAGTTCTTCTGGGGCCAATACCAGATCACCAATCAGCAGAGCAACTGACGGTTTAGTTTTGTTTTGTTTTTGCTTAAGAGTAAAATGCATAATGCAAATGCAGTACAGGGCTAACTTGTCTGTAGTTTTCCATCATAACCAAAGGCTCAGACCAAGGGCTGGAGGTATAGCTCAGTGGCAGAGTGCTTACCTGGCATGCCTGAGGCCTGTGGTTCAATGGCAAGTGCACATCATTTTTGAAACATAGAAGCCTGGAGATAAAGACTGCTGGGCTGCTGACTTTAAAACCTATGCTGGTAATGAAAAGCAAAAGTGAAGGGAGAGGGCTTCGAGGATGCTGCTGAGTAGAATTGGT